>CAJQZN010039647.1:897-61573 GCA_907164685.1 Colias eurytheme | reverse complement strand
TTGGGATTTACATCACCCTAACTGATCCAAACAACATACCAAAAATTGAAATCTACATCGTGCTTTGCGAATTTAGGGTTTTTTAGTGTCGATTTCTACTGGCCTAATAGGAAGACGACGGTTATTAGGACGAGTTTCGCTGTTTTAAATTATTGCGGAATATAGAGCTTATTATTGTAGAGCTTTGTTTTATTTATTTTTAATAACAACAAAAATACTTTATTGTGCACCAGGAAATAATAATTACAAAAGCAAATACATATATTATAAAAGAAAGAGACATAGTTGAGCAAAACAGGCGGTCTTATCGCTAAGACATCGACATCGTCTTTTTGGTAGTTAATGCCCGCGAAAAATTAGAATGTGTGGGGTATCCTAATCCATAGGTACTAGGTAGGTACTATAATACCAAGGTCCAAGATAAAGTTTCTAACTTTGTATGTTTGTTTCGGGTAATCTTCGGAAGTACATATACGATCATGAAAATTTTAAAAACACATTAGGCTTATTTTTTAGCTAAGGCCAAGCCGGGGCAAGCGGCTAATCACTACATGTGTAAATCTTTAAAATTTCACAATGGATTTAGAAACGATTATATTTTTATAAATAGCATGCTGTTTCAGTATATAATTTGTCAGAAAAAGCAGTCAAAGCCGTCAGAAAGCTTTTTATAGGGAATTTATAAAGAAACACATGACATCACACAATATTCAAAATAGTTTTATATTATACTAGCTTTCCGCCCCCGGCTTCGCCCGCGTTTTCAAAGAAAATCCCGTTCCCGTAGGATTTTCGGGATAAAACCTATCCTATGTCCTTT
The DNA here is from genome assembly GCA_907164685.1 of Colias eurytheme. Classification (NCBI taxonomy): domain Eukaryota; kingdom Metazoa; phylum Arthropoda; class Insecta; order Lepidoptera; family Pieridae; genus Colias; species Colias eurytheme. The sequence continues at coordinate 60,753 of CAJQZN010039647.1, read as the reverse complement.
CTCGGGTATCAAAATATCTCCATACCAAATTTCATGCAAATTGGTTCAGTAGTTTATTCGTGATTGAGTAACAGACAGACAGACAGAGTTACTTTCGCATTTATAATATTAGTATGGATTTGCAAGTTTATAAAACGCCACGGAATGAATGAAAATCTTATCCATGTTAACTCGATTGTGTTATGTGTACAGTTAATATTTAAGAACACATCATAAGCAAACGCATACAATGAAGCGTAGATATTTATTTAATGTTTTTACTGATGGCAATATATTATCTATGCTATGTGAAAACGAAAGTGTTTGCTTTCATTAGCGATAAATACGTTATCATCTGTTATGCATTGATTTGCATGTTAAATTCTTAATTTATAGGTTATTAATTTTAATAATTTGCGCATACATTTTATACACTGTTAAATTTTTATTGAAATTTCTTCACGGCAGGTAAAGCGCGCCAATTTTGACAGAAAGCATCAACTATCATCATTGTCAATTAAAATTTTTTTTTTTCATTTATGTCATCAATTAGAGTTATTTGAAATTCGAATGAAAACTAGGAACACAGATTCAAAATATCTAATTGCCGCTTACAAAACCATAGACAATGGTTCCCAGTATGGGACAGTGTTGCAAGTGTACAATGCGAATAGTTCCCATGTGGACTCTATGGTTAGAAGAATACAATGGCGAATAAAAATTGATTTGAATAATGTCCTAGATGTCTTGATACATGTTGTGAATAGACAAAGGACTTGACGTTATGATATGTTGTGGAAAATTCTTGAAGTATATTTTACTAATAATAATGTTGCTTCTTAGTACTTAATTATTTTAATCCACAACACTTTAATCCCATTACTTTGATCCACTTTAAACGGACAGATTTTATTCCAACTTAGTACACTTATCAAGTATCGGTGACAATACAATAATGTCATGAGTTTATCTTATTAAAGCCTATTTTCCATGTTACCAGTGTCTAGTGATAATAATAATAGTCTAAAAAAACTAAAAAACACGCTTTTTATAGAAAACCGAACTAAAAAATAGAAAATTTTATCAAATTAGTGTATTGTCATCGGTCCTCAATAAATCTACAAAGTTTGAACGAAATCTGGCCGTTTAAAGTGGGTCAAAATCGCGCCCAAAGAAGTCGGTTACAAACATACAGGTGAAGCTAATATAAAGCGTGTAATAATAAAAAAATGAAAAATATTTGACGCCCGAACATTAAATCGTGTGAGACAGACGGGTAAGAAATACATATACTTCAATACGCTCACTGTATATAATTTTCAGCTAAAAACCCAACGGTACAGAACTCATAATATCCACAATCCAGAGATGTGTGCACGTATCGAGTATCGATTCCGGTTGATGAGCTATGATGTACTGTTACGTTCGACAAACATTCCTGTTGTGGCAATTTTGTGTTCAATTCAGACGCAAAAAAATAATTATTAAAAAAGTATCTGTAAATTATAAATCATTAAAAAAGTATCTGTAAATTAAGTTTGTTTTTTCTTTTGTAAAAAGGTTGCTGGTTTAATTATTGTACTTTTTCTTAGGTCCTTAATTTTATTTGTTTTGAAGGTACTGAAGTATTCGTCAGAAAAGTGAATCTCGTAAATATTATTAGAGAAGTAACCTAAAAATTTCTATTAAAATATTTAATAACAATACATTAACTAAATAATTATGAAGATCCTATATTATTGATCCTTGAATTGTGTTTGTTTCAATAAACCACAAATATTATTACACTATATTATTACAAAGTTATTTCAAAACAAAGATACCAACTTCAAAACATGGCTCTTTGTTGTTGTATGAAGATATAATCTATTGCAAATCTAATTGTCATTAGAACAATACAATTTCGGATATATGGATATTTACGAAATAATTGAATAAGGAAATGTAAAGATGGCAATGAATTCGGTTCTAACCTTAAATTGTTATATTAGACACAGGTAAGATCGAATCTTTTGAAGGACACTTTATAAAATGTATTCTTCTCAAAAATTTTACATGAAAGTATTAAATAATATTAAGAGCTAGCGTATAAATTATTAAATAGAAATAAATTGTTAAATAAAAAAGTCTCCCGGGAGTTTTGTCGCTATTTGCGTGCACTTTCTTACTAGCCCATAGAGTTGATGGGAGAGACAAAATAGTTGCGGAGACAAAAGTTGCTCTTGCGCGCTAGCTCTAACACAAATTCATTTCAATTGCATGAAAATCGGGAATCTGCGGCTTTTTAACACAGACAATATATAAGCTTCACTTTTATGTTTGTAAATTTGTATGTAGGTACCCGATTCCTTGACTCGGCATTTACTGATTTTAAACGGACATATTAAATTCAAACTTATCGTATCAAGGATCGTTGACAATGCAATAATAAATTAATTTAAGAGTAGTTTTTACTAACTGAATATTTTAATAATTATTTAACCTTTGAGATATTTACGTGCAATACCAAAATAACATATCATGTGCAAGCATTGTTACGTTTAAGTTAAAAAGCTTTACATAATAATTATCAGAAATCTCATCTTTACGCTTTTGGCGTTTGTTTTACGAGGGAAAATAGATACAGATGTTGCGTAAAAAATTCTTTCACATCTTTATCTGACCTACGTGGTCGCACGTGGAATAAAATGTATGGTTTCCTGAATTTGAGTGCATCGAAAATGTATATAGGTACGTACTATGACTACAGTTACAGTTTGGGAGATGATACAAAATAAGGAGTTACTGTTAAACTAAAGGAATTGAAGTATTAATTAATCAATGAAAGATAGATGTAGGTACTTATATTGCAATAAGCTTCAATGTAACGCGGCTTTCAGCAATAATTATCACAGGGCAGAAAAATGCAAATTTAGCATAATAATTATTAGTTATTTAGTTAATACATATACATATTATAATATTGCTATCCTATACATGATTCAATATTTAATTCAACAACTGTGTACTAGGCCCCACGTTATTTCTGGTGTATATAAATGAGCTATGTAACATACCTCTATCCAACGGCCATGTGGTAACTTTCGCTGATGATACGGCTCTCGTCTTTAGTGGCAGTGACTGGATAAGCACTAAAAAATCAGCGGAAGCTGGCCTATCTAAAGTGATGGCATGGTTGAATGATAATGTTCTGAGTCTTAACTTAGATAAAACAAAGTTTCTTACGTTTTCCTTGTACAAATCTTCGCAGCCAAAGGACCTGACCATAACAGCGCATACGTGCATCACCCGAGATAATAAAACTTGTAACTGCAAACAAATAATAAGCGCTGCCACCGTTAAGTATCTAGGTGTTCACCTAGACAATCAGCTTAACTGGAAGCATCATATTAAATTATTGTCCTCTCGTACACGCAAACTTATGGCAATATTCAAAAAGCTTCGCTCAATAGCTGACGAAGATGTCGTTAAAAAGGTTTATTATGCAATATGCCAATCTGTATTATGTTATTGCATTCAATCGTGGGGTGGAGCTGCCAAAACTCAAATGCTGAAAGTAGAAAGAGCTCAAAGAGCGGTATTAAAAGTAATGATGGCTAAGCCCATATATTATCCCACTACTGCTCTTTACACAGAATGCAAAATATTATCAATTAGAAAGCTCTTCATACTACACTGTGTTCTTGCTTATCACAAGCAGACGAACTGGCATGAAATAAAAGTTGAAAAAAGGCGCAGGGATAAAATTTTTAACTTACCGTTTGTCCGCACTGCATCTGCAAAACGATTCTGTGTTTTTTTGAGCCCACTTCTGTATAATAAAATTAATAAAATATTAAACGTTCGTACTTTGACCTTATCCGATTTGAAAAATAAAATAATAACCTTTTTACTTACCTTATCGTACAGCGAGACCGAAGACTTCATGAAAGTTTAATACGCATAAACACTTATAAATAACCGCATACATATTGATATTGAAATATTTTACACACTCGTCCACTCAATCTCTCAAATAGGGGAACATCACACACACACACACACACACACGAACACACACACACAAACACACACACACACAAACTGCATGCCCGAAATGTTATTTTTAACCTCAATTAGTTCTTAATGATTCTCTATTTTATAAATTTATGTAATAGTATTTAAGTTAAATTAACAATACTGGCTAAGTCTGGAGAGGAAGACGTCGATCGTCTCTAGCACAGGTATATTCCTAGTTGAGGCGATCGTCGTGTCTAAATTGTTTTTGTTTGTATGTATTGTTTCTAAATAAACGATTTTTATTATTTTTTTTAACAAAATAATGCAACCTCACCACAGTCACCACAGTCCACAATGCATATTTTTTTTTCTTTTTCACCCGTCATACGCAAAAAAGGCGGCAAATGAAACACTTGACACAATACAAATACCATTATTAAAAAAGTCGGCGTCTCAACGTGTTTCAGATCACACCGATAGCCTGGAACCTTCGAAAGGGAATGATGCGCGTCACGTAAGACGAGTGAGATTCTAATGAACAGGACTTCGAGGTAATGTGTGAGAGTATTTGTATAGTGCTTTTGGGAGTAAAGAAAATCATGAGAAACATATTTTAGGGATTTCTTAATATTCTCTTAAACCTGACTATAGGTAGATTGGAAATAAGAGAATCATATGTTGAAAAATATTTAACGTATTGCTTATAATGTGATGACTGCGATGAAGATGATGTGCAATGAAGATTTCAATAGTGTTAGGTTGGTTTATGAATAAATGTATTAAATGCTTTAGAAATTAAATGAAAATAAATTAAGAAATTAAATATTAATGTAACTAGTTATTTAGACATATAATTCACAAGATGTGTATAGATATAGATATGTACAAAAGTCGGGAAAAAAACATTGTAATGTGCCGTGAAAATTGTAGAGTAGGTAGTAGGTACCTATTCCTTCGATTGGTCGGTTTGAAATAACTTTTTACTAGATAATTATTCAATGTAATCCTTAAAAATATTCCTACAATTAACACCTGTATACAAACGACCTTCGTATGACCTCTAAAACAATAATAGGCCATAACAAACGCATACAAACTCTTCAATAGGAGTAACGGATACAATCGAACTGACTCACAAGTATTCTGAACACGTATCAGCAGTTGTGACGTTTTTAATGCACTAGTATGAGGTACATGTATTTTATATAATGCACTGTTTGTTTAAATAAGTAAAGGACTAGTAGGAAATCGGTATTTTGCTAGAATATTTTTTTGTTAAAGTGGGTTTGAACCTAGGAGGTTCTTGCAAGCTATGATACCTACCGTATAGATCCATGAGTACCCAGTAAATATGAATACATGTTTGCAATAACAATATGAACATTTTTTGTAGAGCAAAAACCTTCGTCAAATCGTTGTCGTTTCGGACATGGTTTTTCGAATGCTTCATTTGTAGCATTCAAATTTATCATACCTATATAAACAAAATTAAATGAACAGAACTTTTATAATATTCTTTTAAACCAGATTAATTTAATCATCAAACTAACTATAGTTAAAAATAATTTGGAAAATCCAAAAGTGCACGCCTCATAATTTTTTTTTAATAAATATTTATTAATTATTATTTTTGTTTATTTAATAACAATTAAACCACATCGAATCAGACCCTGAAAAATGAAAGGGTTCTATTCCTGAGCATACTCAAGCGTAAGAGAAAAAAAAAGACTCGATTAGTAAAGTATTTCGGTCGCTATCGTGTTAACAAGAAAAAGGATCCGCACATACAGACACACGGACGTCCAAGACAGAACTTTTTTAAACTGTTTTTTAACTAGTTTAAATAACAAAAATGACATCAAAAATATCATGAACGTTAAATATAGTGTTTTTTCTTAATATGTGTGTGTATGTATTATCTTACAAGTGCAATGTATGATACATAAAGACATTTTAAGTTTGAAAAATCAGATGTTTTGCGCGAAGTGACAGTAGTACCCACCTCAACGCTTCGCTTATGAGGCGTGCAATATGTTGGTATATAGGTATATCACTACATGGTATAAAACAAAGTCGCTTTCTCTGTCCCTATGTCCCTTTGTATGCTTAAATCTTTAAAACTACGCAACGGATTTTGAGGCGGTTTTTTTTAATAGATAGAATGATTCAAGAGGAAGGTTTTAGTATATAATTTATTCGGTTTTAGACAAAGCGGGCGAAGCCGCGAGCGGTAAGCTAGTTATAAATAAAGCAAGAATTTTGAGGATTATAAAATTACCAGAAACGCTGCATACCCGTTGAAATCTTTTAAGCCAACACGTTTATAAATTGCTCATCTGCTCCTTCATCTTTAAAATATTTATACATCTTTGTATACAATGCTCTCATTACAATCGTTACGTCATCAAAAGTAAGATAATAATTTATTAACTTATTTATATAATTTACCAATCATTAGAAGCTGCATAATCTTATATATAAAAATGAATCGCAAAATGTGTTGGTAAGCGCATAACTCGAGAACGGCTGAACCGATTTCGATAATTCTTTTTTTATTATATTCCTTGAAGTACGAGGATGGTTCTTACATAGAGAAAACGAAAATATTATGTACCACGGGCGAAGCCGGTGCGGACCGCTAGTATATAAATAAATTCGACTTGTTATACACATACATGTGACATACCATGAAAACCAACATCACATAGACACTACAATAATTTATCCCTCAAGCTATACTAAAAGCCAGAACCTGCTACTCAATCCTCTACAAGCCGTATCATTCATACCAACCAATGATTGAAAGGAATGTAAATATACTTGAGCATTTGCGATCCATGTCCCATTAGTCTGACCATACAAGGCAGGGGTCGTTCGATTGACCTCCGCTAGTAGTGGTTAATAGGGGTTAGGGACCCTTGCGCTTAATGGTTGATGTTTGTCGACATCTGTGGTTTGCTGGACCTTGTGTATTTGATGTAGGGTAGAGAAAAAAATGTTGTGTGGTTTTATGAAACCACGGTAAAAGTGAAACTGTTCGAACGGTTCCCAACACTGCTTTGTGTAGCGCATGTCGCGTGACGGTCGGCTGCCGGTATACCTACTCGGCAGCCGCGATACACGCGACATGCGCTACACAGACCAAAAAGTTTGAGACGATGTAATAAAAGTTTCACTTTAAAAAAAATTGAAGAGATTTTTTGAAGTGAAACTTCTTTAAGCGCGTTGAGAGTAAAATTTCAAGTTCGCGTCATGGCAATACCATCACGTGATGGAGTAAGGTGTCGATTTTGGTATCTACGAATCTTGCCTAAGAAGTTTCACTTCTGACACGTGTGCTCGACACACCCGTTCTTTTTTTTGCAAGCCTCTTTTTGCAGACAGGACAGAAACTGTTACGTTATTAATGATAATATAGTGAAGTATAGAATAATAGATCAGGGAATATTTTCCTCTGCAGCTCTTTAAACTGTATATGGCTGAAATTATAATTTTTAAATAATGTTAAATAAGTCACAAGAATTTTTTCAAATCGTCAGTCATAATTGGTAGGTATAAATTATTTGGAATTGTAGAAACAATTTATACATTAGGTACAACAATTACAGTTAACTTTATGGGCAAAATAAATAGACTTCATATTATATTTTAGTACCTAAACAGCAATAGTCATAAACTAGAAATAACTTATAATTATATTCAATTACATAATATATACAATACAATAGACGAACCAGCTTCATAAATAATATGCAATATGAAAATTACACAAAACATATTATTATGCGAAACTAGGTACAGTTTCTCATTTCTATAATGAGAAATCCTACACGAAAATACCCAATACTATTAATACACTAACTAAGCCTAGAGTTGCCTTCACGATCATTGATATGTTATATTATTTACAAGCTTTAGACTGCGCCTTTGCTTGCCTTCGGACAGATTTTAAAATCGGGATACTTGAACTCAATAACAATCACAAAATCACGTGTGTCACAATAGATGAAGATTAAATAAATAAATAAATAAAACCTTTATTTGTCTCTCTCACAAGGGTTAAAAATGACAATGAAAAATACACATAATATATTAGGCAACCTTATGAGAGCTGGTGCCCGAAGTGGGTTCTGTAGAACCTGTGGTACGGGTCACCAGGCCCCACTTAGTATATCTTGTATAGATTGACATGATTCCAAGTTTATCTTTTTACGAAATTTCATCCAAATTAGTTCAACAAATTTTTATGTAAAACAGCAGTAAATACACTTCCATACGATTTTCATTGAGTGCATTCAGTGGTGCTATTATTTAAACAATTAAAAATCATACTACCTTAAGAAGTTGTTTTAGCGTTAAATTTAATGAAATTATGCATCTAATATTTGTTGCATATTAACCTTTTTGTGAATTATTTGTTACTGGCCTTACCAAGTAAGGCCGTGGCCCTCCCACGCTACTTCTTTAAAACTAATTGAGGTACATGTGTCCTCTACCTAATGTTTATTTGAGGACAAGGGAGATTATACTTGCTATTATAACAAGTATTATGTTGTATAGAAATACGTCAAGCTTAGGAAAAACCTAACTACACTAATCTATACTAATATAATAAAGCTGAAGAGTTTGTTTGTTTGTTTGAACGCGTTAATCTCAGGAACTAATGGTCCGATTTGAAAAATTCTTTCGGTGTTAGATAGCCCATTTATCGAGGAAGACTATAGGCTATAGGTATATCATCACGCTAAGACCAACAGGAGCGGAGCAATGCGGGTGAAACCGCGGGGCACAGTTCGTTAATAAGTAGGCAATAAGCGTACACTACAACGAGAATATTTTCAATTCTACAAACTCGTAAATTTTCTTTGAAATTCAATCTTATGAAATCGAATAGTTTTGATGATTAAACACAGAAATTGTACCATTACAATGTTCTACATATTTTGTTAAAACATATATTACATACATAACATGTGAAGCACCTACTTTATAGGTGTACATATCGGTCAATTAGGGAAAGCTGGCATGTTCACAGTACTCACACTTATGCAATTTCACTTACAGTATGTTCAAAAATAAATGCGACTCTAGTTTCATTTTAGACTTGAATTGTAAAATGGGTGCGTTGTAGATATGTATATGCAAATAATTACTTATGAAAGCTCTCATAATTTACCTGTAAAATTATAATTTAAAAGTAAATCAATTGATGAAGTTAATTATTTATTCTAATAATAATCAATTGGATAAAAGTATTAATAATCATTCAATTATCAAATAATAATTAAATTCCTGACTTTGGTCGAGTAAAGATATCTAAGAAATATTATATTTGTAATAAGTACGTAATACCTACCAATACGCGCTAACAAATATGTGTTACATGTTTATTGTATAATTTTCACACTATTGGTTTTAAACTCAAACTCAAACATTTATACAATTAGACTTCTTATAGAAGCACTTTTGAATCGTCATAACAGTTTAACAGTTTTAACATTTACCACCAATTCAGAAAGCAGTATCTATAGAGAAGAAGAAGAATCTATTTAATCATAATCGTAATCTTCTACTTCACTGTAACTTTCATCGCTCGAAGAACTCGATGTTTCGTTGTCGGAATTTCTTAATGTTATTATAAATGAGTCAGTGTAATTATCTACTTTTGGTTCTAATTGAATATATTTTTCCTCATGTTCTCGCGTCTTTCTCCAAACGTCACTAAACATATCCAGACTAATAGCATTTGCTTTCTTTCTAAATAATTCTTACACAGTTTTCAAGTTAAAGTTCACATTTTGTGATGCTACTTTCCCTTTAATTATGCCCCATAGTAACTCTATTGGGTTGAGTTCTGGATGGTATGGTGGAAGGCGCAATACACTATGTCCATGATCTTTGAGGATTGCATCAAGTAGGTAAAAATTGTGTATAGTTTGGCTTATTTTTTTTAATAATGTGATAACTCTGATTATTAATTAGTTATTTGATTTTTTGAAAAAAAAATGCCGATTTTAGTCAAAATTTATATTTCTCTAACAAGATCCTTATCATCCAAATTTCCACCTTGGTGAGAAAAATTGACATTTCTAATGAAAATGAACAAAAAATTAAATGATTTTATTAAATACTGTAAAATAGTCTATAATTCTTCCATTTACTGTATCACAAAATTCTTCATAGATTTTTAGATATTCGTACTACACCAATTACATCACCCTGTATTTATAAACAATTGCAAAAAATGACATATACATAGGCCGGGAGATACTGACACAAAATTTCGGGTCATTTGTAACAGAATGGCGGTTCTACAGAGGGATTATTACGCAATGACTAAAAGAAAAATGATGGTCAGAACTCAGAACGCTGGTACCGGCGGACTAGTCGCGTGGGCGTTAGTCGAACTCGTCGGATAAATAGCGAAAGTCAAACGATTTACAAATCTTCGCTTTCCGCGCTTTCCGCTACTTTTCCGCGGTATGGCGACCATTTGGAATCGTCCGAAAAGTATGGCATGGCGATTTTAGTAAATGGCTGCACGACGATGGTTACCTGTGCAAAAGTGAGCCCGGTACAAATGGTTGAATTGTTTTTTTTAAATCAACGCATTCACGTCGGTATGGCGGACTGTAAGTCACATCGTAACTGTATGGCATGACACTACCGCCTACATCTTTTTTAAGGGCTATCGGTAAATTCTAAAATGTTTGTGTTACAAATCGTTGGACTTTCGCTATTTATCCGACGAGTGTGACTAACGCCCACGCGACTAGTCCGCCGGTACCAGCGTTCTGACCATCATTTTTCTTTTTGTCATTGCGTACTAAGACCCCTCTAGACCGCCATCCTGTTACAAATGGCCAGAAATTTTGTGTCAGTATCTCCCGGCCTAACATGTGCAATGTGTAAATGTGTTGACGTTCCAGCTCTTCTTAATATACCTATACCCAAACTATATGTTTGTTGTGTTTTGCAAATCGTACAGCCGTTTAATCTATGAAGTATCGTTTGAACTAATAAATATACTTACAAAAAGTCTAAACGTGTTCCCATTATGAGCAATTCAATGCGTCTTAAATATCACTCCAAAGGATTATCGACACCACATCAATACATTGCCCGTTGCCATGGTTACGTATATGGTTAGACAATATAGGTACAAGATGGTCTTTACAACTGAACGACTGTTGTAAATACAAAAGTTTATGTGTGTTAGTCTTGTACTATGGAATGGATGTATCTGTAACTTTATGTGTAATACATAATAGAAACTATATTTTTTTATAAATAAATAATATTTTGATTAGAAATTAGGCTGTTGTTCATGTATTAAAATATTTATTTCAAATTCTGATGTATTATAACGAAATACTACACAACACGACAAGTAATTTAAAAACATAATACCTACATGTAAACGACTGACACGATTATGCTAAAACATTCAAATAAAAAACGTCCAATTTACATTTTATAAAAGTAATTAATAGTAACAATTAATCTGTACAAAGTTGCAACTTCCGTGAATATTTTATATGACTTATTTATTAAAATAGAAATAATAATGTGTGTACGAAACACCACCTACGCATTTATTCGTTAAAATTTGATACCATGGCTAGGATATAATACTAGTTCCAAACTGTTAGATTATGTGAGATCATTGTTAAGTCACTTATAAAAGTCTTACTGAACTTATCCTCGAGCTTTCTGGATATTATAAAAACTTGGCATTGCAAACGACGCTAATAACATAATAAGATAAACTTGAATTTATTGTATTGTCACCGATCCTAATAAAGTATGCAAATATGAAAAAAAAGTTTAAAGCTTTTCACTATCGAGTCTAAAAATAGTAATACATAATTATAATACTAACATAGTTTTTAAGGTCATCTTACTAACAACTATATATGGATATTAAATTTATCTGAAATAAATGAAAATAAATAAATAAATAGAATAGTCCGTACAAACATACAAACTTGCAAACATGTAAAAGAAGCGTGTTAAAACAACAAAACTTGATCATGTAAAACACAAAAGAAAACAGTTTATTTCGCTTCATTTCCTTCGAACGAAAACGTTTCATAGCATACCATTGATACCCTTTATAGTGAAGTTTAGACAGTTAGTAAGCCTTTAATAAACAATAAAAAATAACTACATAAATTGTTACTTTTAGATCAAGGATATCAACTACATTAAACAAATCGAATTTGTAACAAAACACATGTGAATTATGAAGCCTACAATTTATGGTGCTCATAGTAAATATATAATTACTACCGACTATTATGTATAATGTATTCTTTACAATAACACCTGTTGAGTCTATAAATACATGATTTATAACTATAACAATGATATTATTATTAATAATTGCCCGCGGTGTGGTGTATGCCATAATTTTTCGCTTGTAAAATTTAAGATATATGGCATATGTAATTATGGCTGGAGGCTATTTGGTCAATAGTTTATGTAACTCGAAGTCTTTGGAAAGATGTCGCATCTTGTTTTAATTTGATAGGAAGATGAAACAATTTTAACACAAACATAGATTTATATAGTCATTTAATGACGTGGAAAGACTTTTGAATAAATATTCCAATTTTTCACTCATTTGTTTACTAATAAGGGCCGATTTTTCAATGCTCGGATAAAACTTATCCGTCTAATAAAGTATATTATAACACGATAATATTAAAATGTCACGTAAACTGTCAAATACGGGCAACTAGAATACGTTTTTAAAATGGTAGTTTTATACATTATTCGACGAATAGGTTTTAACCAAGGATTGAAAAATGAGCCCTTAATCTAATAAATCTATATTATTCTGTCGGTGGATACGCTCTAGAGTATTATTTTAGAAGTCTTGCAGAAAATTTCTATGAAATTCTAGATTATTCCTATATTTTCTCAAAATTTTCTTTATCTGCTGCACATATACAGTACTTTTTATGCTTGTACCTATGTTTCACATGAAAATAAAACAGACTTTTCAAAAAAAGACGTGTGGCACTCGGGGACTGCCGCGGTAAAGCTATTGCATAGCGTGCCTTCAAGCCACACCTCCGTGGCCCGTGCCCGTCGGAGTGCGGAGCGTGAGGTTTTTTTCGTTACTGAATTTCTGGATTCGGTCCCCGCGCTCAAGGCCTGATAATCTATTATAAAATCTAGCTATATAACCTCAAAGGGGAAGCTATTAAGTTTGGTTTTAATTCAAATAATGGTTTAATTTGATGCAATTACATTTAGGTGTAAAATATAAACTATACTATAAATTAAAAGCCTTTTAAACATAATCTAAATTAAGATTTTATGGTGATAAAGGATAGTTGAATTTATAACCTTGAACGAATCCAGTTAAATATTAATTTATGGCTACAATTCTATAAATTAGGTTATAAAATTCCACGTGAACTTATCAACTTGTTTTCTTGCCTACCTCGTCTTTACCTCTTTACCTATCTCGTTTTATTTATCATAACGAATAAATAATTAATTAATTATTAATTAATTAGTACTGCAGATTAATTAATCTGCAGTACTTATTATACCGGTATTATGGCAATTTTTAAACATTTTAAAAGATCTTTGTTTGGATTATCTCACACTCGCATATTTTATTTTAAAATTCAATTTGAATGTTTTGATATTTTACATAATATTTTAGGAATGAAACAGATTATATTTTATCTACTTAAATGTGAGTTAATAATAATATTATGATTTAAAAAAATGTGTGCGTGTACCTACTAGTTTTCCATTTCATTTCATTCATTTCACTAGTGTACACACGTAAGAAGTGAAACTTCTTTATGACCTTATTTTTCAAAAAATAATTTACTATATGCAACTTTACAGATATACGTCGAATCGAAGATGGCGCGTAACGGAAAAATGTCACGCGTAACGAAAAAATGTTACACTAATTTTTTTTCCAACCCCGATAAAGAAGTTTCACTTCAAAAAGTCATAAGTTTGAAAGAATCATCGAACTTAATTTCTTATTGTCGTTCAAATTTGGTAATATAATCACTTATAACTAGCAAATATACAAAAAATATATTCATCATTTTGAAGTTATTTAAAATCATTACAAAATTGACATAATGAGACATTGTTGGATGGCCAAAGCCTATTGTCCTGTCAATGAAAGAAAAATCCATCATAATCACTTCGTCGTTACCTGTGACCATGATGTAATGCTTATCATAATATCAACAAAAATGCATATCTAGGAAAACATTTACTCTATTCAAAAAATAATTATCCAAAATCAAGACCATAAAATAACTCTTATTTCAACGCATTACGGTTGTATATCGTATGTGATTTGCAATTCATGCCCACCATGCCAAATTGGATTTTAACATTGCGCACTAAGGTCCACGTTTGCAAATAATTGAGATAATCGTTACAACTATGATTTACAAGGCAAATTATATCCTATGATTTATGACATAGAGTGCAATTTTATGGTCGTTTTGAGTTAATAATTTCCAATCGTCCAAGCATTTAGGGCATTGAAGATAATCTATTGTGGACGTTAGGTAACTTCACAATGCCTAGGCATAGATTTCATGTCTTATGTAAATTGCTAACCCATAACTGATAAGACTGTGTGAAATTCGACTTTTATTTGAGAGGCAGATTTTATCAGATGGCCAGAGGTTATGTATTACTGTTTGATTGATTCTATTCAATTCGTGTGAACTGTGAAGTCAGGGCGGGTTGTTAGACCTACTCTTCTACTAATACTGTAAGTATCCTAACTTTCATACTTACAATGTGCATACTTACACATAAATATCCAATTATCTACTTACGTCAACGTTTTACCTCTGAGCTCTACCGTTCGCCAATTTCCCAGTAGCTAATACACCCAGAAACAGAACCGCAATATCAAAAGCAGTTCGTATTAGTAAAACAACTCACCATCATAAGAATCAGGGATATACAGCGGCTTCCCGACCAGCTTGCCCTTCTTCCCCGACAGCGGCACTGCCTCCACCCGCCTGTGCGCCTCCAGCACTCGATACAACAACACTGCCCTATCCTCACCGTCCAGTTTCACTACACGCGGCAACGAAAACTTATCAACAAAATCCTTAAGCGTCATACATTCACTTTCCTCCTCTGGTTCCGTGGAATCATTCCGTCTACCGAGTAAGAAGTTATCAGCCCATTCTGGCGCGTTCGGTCTCCTGTCCAGATACTCTAATCTTCTTTCCGAACTCCGTGGTTTGTATCTGGGCGGTCGATCGCGACGGACAAGTGCTTCGTTGGCTTCAGCTAGCCACCTGGTGACCAGCCTCTCCCGTTCCACGTCCAGGTACCGAGGTTTGGAGGCATCACACGCGAAGCGAGCTGCGTCGAAGCAGTACTGCGGGGGCGGCGGTCGTATCCGCGGGGGGAAGAAGCGGGGCGGGACGTAAGGGGGGTGCGGGGCGTAGGCGGGCGGCGTCCTCGGCCCTGAACCCTCTACTGACGCCGTGCGAAACATCGTTTCAAGCCATGCTAGATGCACCTGGAACAAAAGAAGAGAGTTTTAATTTGATAAGAAGAACTTTTTCTTTTCAAAAGGATTGAAAATTAAAGGAAAATTAAAGTAGGTATCAAATAATTATAGTACGTACGATTTATGTGTTGTTGTTTTATTTGCCTCAAAACAACTTATTTGTTATGTTATCACTTCAAATATATTGACGTAGATAACAATAACATATAAACGGTTTCTTTTTTTCCTGAAGCCATGTGTACAACTTACAAGTATATTTTACTTTCTTGTGATTTGTTATTGCGTAATAAGTCCCATGCTCTACATTGATGAATGATTAAAAATATCATATAAAGGCATAACCTATACTATTTTCTTAGCTCATAGGATGTTCTCACGGGTAAAATAGAGATATTAGAATCCTCTCAAGATATAATTGGATGGGTTTATTTTTATGCACTAGCCACTTAACTGAAAGCCAATTAATTAAGAGATAGTACTAATGTATAAACTATAGGCTTGTGGGGAAGCTTTAATTACTGGCTTTACTGTCAGAGAAAAATTATGAGCATATTTTATTGTAAGGATGTACTAGCAAGCCCTTCTTTGCTTCCATTTAATAGGAATTGATAATAAGAGATACTATTTATAATACATATTGTTATACTGCATCAAATAAAATGTAGAGTCAATCAAAATTAAAATAAATAATAAATAAAATTCAGTTATTTCAGGCCACATAGCCCATATAATATTAGTTACATCTTATTCTAGTGTTAGTACATATTACAATTACCTATTACCTACATACATTATTTTATTTCTAAAGCTTAATTTACAAACCCAATTTGCTAATAACATTATCAAAATAATTTAACGCGTTAATAATTCATTAATATTCTAAACATCTAATAAGAAAGTCTATACATAATTTCATGAATAATCATAGTTTTTGAAAGCTACATCACTACGTAGCATATATTTCATAAAAAGTATAAAAAGTCAAATCAAAGAACAAATTCTTTAAGCAATCAATCATCAAATTATGTAATAAATACACACAAAAATAAAAAGCTCAGAAATTGTTATAAACTTAAAATAGCCACAACACATTTAAATTGATAAAATCTAGTATCTTATGTCATTTACACTGAGCCTGATATAATAAGGGTTTATTGCCTTTCTTATAATTACATCGCACGAACTAGCAAAAACTATGCCGAGTCACGTACACTTGTAAATTTGGTCTGTTTAACTTGAACTATGTACAGATATAACAAGACTTCATTCATAGTTTACAAGGAAAAGGTTGGAATATTATATTCGTTGATTAAAATAGTTTTTAAAGAACAACTGGTGAAATATCTGCTATTTTTAATTAGCAATAAGTTTATTCATAAACAACTCAAACTTATTAAGCTTGTCAGCAAAATATCCAAATATGTAATAATATGTTCTTAAGAGCTAGGAGACCTATAAATCCAAAACATTTTATTGTTATAATATTATAAATCCCCAAGTTAACTGTTATAGTAATTTTATTTTCAATCAATTCCGCTTATATCAGTCACATCCAATTAAATATTAAACCAACTCTATCGCCAATCCGAACTATAGGTACTTCAAAAAAACCGCTTCGATCTCTCATTATACCGCTTTTTATCAGCGTGTAACAAACCTGTTTTGACACATGAAAGACAGTATAATAATACGAGTACATGGCAACACTGAGCCCTCAATGTCACAGGTAGGCTGTATAGAATAGAATTTTATGGGCCCTCTTCACAATGGGCAGCGTTGGCCCAACAAATGATAGTCGATGTTTGCCGCCATTACGGCGATTATGAATAAACATCTACGTGCTGATCATAGACATTTAGACTCTCTAACACTATCATGATTGCCTCTACTCGCCCAACACTGCCCATTGTGAAGAGGGCCCATTACAAACATCGCTAATGACAGCGAAGTAATTGCTTATCTATGACATTGAGTGGGCTTGCTTATTTAAGTGTACTGAACGTCTTTTAATATGTTCGAAATTATCCTATAATCAGGGGTCTTAGGTTCTTACTTGTGCTTCGAGACGTTGAAATTACTATTATTGGTTGTGTTTTTTTATTTATTTTTTGCAGGTGACTCGCATTTTTCTCAAAAAGAAACAGAAGATATATCAATCTTATTGTACATCTCCTATATTACGTAGGTACCTATTTTAACAATAAATATAGAGCCCGGTTCTATTTTTTTAATACTGTTAGAAAACTTATACTTTATCTCCTTATTGAATTGATTAATTACATAAAATTAATTTACCCAGTAATAAAAATGAATTGCCGTTAGCGAAATGTTATTTTGAAGGATCGCTTGAAAAAAGCTGACACTTGAACAAAGCCGCTAACAACAAATTAAAATATACTTCATATGTTCAAACTAGCTGCTCCGCGCGGTTTCACCCCCGTGGCTCCACTCCTGTTGCCCGTAGCGTGATGAAATATAGCCTATAACCTTCCTCGATAAATAGGCTATCTAACACCGAAAGAATTTTTCAAATCGGACCAGTAGTTCCCGAGATTAGTGCGTTCAAACAAACAAACAAACAAACAAACTCTTCAGCTTTATAATATTAAGTATAGATAGGCTTCGAAACACACAACCTATTCAGATTATTTAATCAACAATTTTCATAAATGTTTTAGCGTAATCATTACTATCAAGAGAATTCCTAAGAATGATTCGTATAAGTTAATAAATAGTTTCTAGAACATTCCATATAAACACCGGAAAGTGCGTTTTCTAAAAACTACGTGCCACTAATGGGATAATTTGACTATTAATCTAATTATTCGTAGGGTTTTAATTATTTTGCAATTATGTTTTCGTTTCCTTTACGTGCATATAAAATCAATCGTAATAGTTTGGAACATGATTCAAATTCCATATTTTTATAAAATATAAATATGCAATAATAATGAAAAAAATTATATAGCTGTGAAAATTTAAAAAATTGTTTTTCTATTTTTAAAATGGGTGCATTTTTCTAATGAATAATCGATAATGAACAATTATTGTACAGCGTACATATAGAAAATTTGGATTGTAAAGAAAAATTTTTAGTTTTTTCTACAGTATTGTGAACGACTTTATTTCACGTGAGCATAGATTCAATAAATAATCTATTGTCTATTATCATTTTTTTTATTCTCTATAAATACGTGACACAAATTCTCATATTCTATAGTCTATGGAACAAAGAATTTAATCTGTTGTTCTATTCAATCAACCATTTTATCAGCCGATTTGTCTATAGCCATTATAATGTTAATTTATAATAAAAAACTTGATATAAGTTCGAAAAAAACACACGCACGTGCAGTCATGACATGACGGTTTTAGTAACTCAATACTTTAACTTTTTTATGTTTTTCGGTAAGGTTATATCCGTTCTTTAAACTTTTATTTGTATTTTTTATAATTATATGAAAGGGAAGAGTTGTGAGGGATTATGTATCTGTGTCTGTGTGTGCGGACATCGTAACTCGTATGGTATCTCAAGATCAACTGAACCAATTTTCAAAATGTTTTATCAATAGAAAGCTACCTTATCTGTGCCTGTCAAAGGATATATTTTATTTTATCCCACTCTATTTATTTCTTTACTTATTAGTTATTAGGTAATTGCCTTCATGTTGATAAAGCTGAGCAAAAAATTCATCTTATATAACACTGTAAAAAAGCCTTCAGTTAGCTTAAACAAGGTTTTATCAATTTCGCAACAAAAAAGAAGCGAATCTAAAAAACACTTTTGTATTTACTGTACCTACTCAACCATTACTATCCTAATTACTATGGAATCAAACTAGAAACCCATTATTGTAACAAAAACGCTCTATATAATATTTATACATAAAAAAAACTAATACATATTTCAATGTCAAAATCTGAGTCACATACAGGTTCTACAAAATCGTATTAAATACTGTATGTGTGTGTGCTATGTATGTATGTATATAAGTGTATGTCATATGTGTATATTTCCTTATGTTAAGCCTTATCTTAGACATCTCTATGTATAAATTAATATATATTTTGCACGTCAAATAACGCCCCAAAAGTCAAAACCCCACTTACATGAATGTATTTTTTTAGAAGATCAGATAAAATTTTGGATTCTGGATTTATTTTATCATCTTAATACTATTATAAAGGCGAAAGTTTGTATGGATGTATGGATGTATGGATGTATGGATGTATGGATGTATGGATGTATGGATGTATGGATGTTTGTTACTCTTTCACGTAAAAACTACTGAACCGATTACAATGAAATTTAGCACACATATAGAGGGTAACTTGGATTAACACATAGGATAGGTTTTATCCTGGAAATCCCACGGGAACGGGAACTATGCGGGTTTTCATTTGAAAACGCGGGCGAAGCCGCGGGTGGAAATCTAGTCTATACTTAATACATATTATAAAGATGAAGAGTTTATTTGTTTAATTGCGCTAATCTTATAGGAACTACTTGAAAAATTATTTCAGTGTTATATAGCCCATTTATCGAGGAAGGCTATCTAATATCTATACAGCACCACACTAAGACCGATAGGAGCAGACCATTGCGAGTAAAATCGCGGGACGCAGCTAGTTACAAATAGAGATTCAAATTGGAGATTTCATCGATCGATCTATCTATATATATCTATATATCTATCGTAGGTATCTATGCTATCGATACCCACGATAAAACAATTGGGCTTCGCTATAAAATTATATTGACAGCCAGCATCAATAGCATATAGATGCAGTTGCATTAAAAGAAACAAAGGAAAACGAACTATTTCCTTCAAAATATAATTATCATTGTATTCTTTGTAATTCCTCCTTCCTTAATACTTTTTTGGTTGATTTTATTGTATGAATAAATAAAAATTTCCCGTCACTGTATTTGTAACCAAACCTTCGAAGCAGCTTGATCGAATAAATGAATTTTTCATCATTGAGATAATATTACTACGTATGGAGGAGACACCACGAACAAAATCTGTGCGCCATTTTTTTGCTCTAAGTTTTAAAAATTATTATCTAGTTAGGTACTTACCGATGAAAAGTTATGTTAGTCACTTTTCCGTATTATTTGTATTATTTGTGCAATATCGTAACACACACGAAAGCATATTTGATACGTTTCACTTTAAAACAAATAAAAAATGAGCGTGCAGTTAAGCCATATGGCTTATGTTGAGCGGAACATAAGCGTCCTGGCAGAACAATATTTTCGGGTCTGCTAGTTAACTTTAATGTATTTATGTATAATTATTAAATGAGTAATCTTATTATAATAGAATCTCATAAAGAGTTCATTCGTCCAAACGACCTTGAACATATTGTCAAAACTAGAATCAAACCTATCAAACAATGGAGCGTGGGATTCAAAATACCGTGTTATGAAATATATTATAACATAATTGCGTTATATATGGACATACTTTTTCGAGACAAAATTTGCAATATAACTGTTAAGAATAGAAATAATTAGTTAATTAATACATTTTCCACGTTCTGGTTGGACGTACTAGATATTGGGTAATGTTATTACATTCTAGATCTATTGATAATGGTATAATTATTTTGGAGATCTTTAATGCGGTATTAAGTATATGTAGTACTTAGATGGATAAATTCAGCATTTGTAGAAATTAACCTTATAATACTTCTTAAAATGTAGTCATATTTTCCGCAAACAGTGTCCTGATACCTACTTCTTGAATTTAAGATAATCTCATAAGTTTGACTTTTCTCTAATTATAAATAATTTGTGAAGTGATTTATCAAGAGAGAAGCCATGGACGTGGACGACGCATGCATTTTTTTCTACTTTTCAAATTGGCATATCTTCATCATCACATTTGTTACTGCTGCAAGAAAAAAGGCCTGCTATGAGGGTTGAGATAATAAACAAGAGTATTAACAAACTATAAACGTAATAAACAATATATATAATTGCAACATACCTACATAAAGGCGATAACTTCTACAGGTTAAACTGCAAAGAAGCATAACAAGAAACTCTACGATTACAACGTATGCATACACAAATCATCCGCATTTATTTATATTAAAAATATGCATAAAACAATAATTAAAAACCGGCTCATCTAAGTAGATGCAGAGAAATCTAATAATAATAAGCGAAGGAAATAACAAATTTGCACTTCCAGTAAAAATCTCACGAACAAGTATGAATACATTAATAAAGGTACAAAAAGGGAATTCAATTTATAGCGGCAGGTTGTATGCTATGCAGCGGATGTCATCGCTGACGAATATGGGTGGTAGAGGCCAGATATTATTGTATGGAG
The DNA here is from genome assembly GCA_907164685.1 of Colias eurytheme. NCBI lineage: Eukaryota > Metazoa > Arthropoda > Insecta > Lepidoptera > Pieridae > Colias > Colias eurytheme. Next base: position 38,901 of record CAJQZN010039647.1, on the reverse strand, counting down.
TGTGCTATGAGCGGATAGCGGAAAACAACAATTTAATCTAGAAGGGTTTTCTTTGTCTGATTGTACAAAAGTGTGTATGTGTGTGTGTGTGTGGTTAAAATATGCTTTTCAATTTGTAAAGATATAATACTGAGTCTAATAAGACGAAAATGACTGTATAAAACTATTAAAAATCAAGAAATAATTAGGTTTTATGGTCGCATACGTATGCGTTTCTCGTACTCAGCTATAAATGGACAGTTTATTTTCATTGGAATCATACAATATGCATTTTTGCAATATGCATTGTTTATTTTATCTCTGTTAGTTACATACCTATTTATCAATGTATCTTATAAACTATAGCATAGATAATTAAATACTTACTACCAATTTATAGTCAGTTAAACCTAGGTTACACAGTGGTAAATTTTAAAAATATGTAATGGCGATTCGAAAGTGCTTCTAAAAGCAGTCTAATTGAATAAATAAATGTTTGAGTTTGAGTACACCGACCTTCCACAGATTACTATATATTTAAACGTAATCTACCTATAGTTTATTAAACCTTGCTCACATCGCCCTTCCTATACCACAGATTACTTAATATTTTATTGTAATGTATTGTCCGTTGTATTAATTAGTTCTTATAGTTTCCGCTCTTCGCTTATAACATATCCAGTAATTCCCTTAGGTCGACACGAGCACTCCACGTCGAGTTTAGACTCTAACATGCCATAACCCTCAAGGGCTGTAAACCGCTGCGTTCCAAAGCTAAATATACATTATACAGTAATAGCACATGTTATATAACTTGTATTTCAATGCTATGTTTGTTTTCTAAGTATAGCTGTTGAGATTATTTTATTATCAATCGTATACTAAATGTTTTTTTGGGAATAGACGGTGGTTCTTCAAAAGAACTGACAAGGATTTCACAATAATGATTTTATAATGCTTTTATTTTCAATGGACTTCAAAAAAAGAGGAGGTTCTCAATTCGGCCGGTATATTTTTATATTTAAGATTCGAAAAGATGTGTTATTATGTTCGTTGTATGTATGTATAAGATTTATATTCATCTACCCACCAAATAGATTCCAAGTGTATCGTTATTATTGCTTCATTTACAGAAATGACATGATGTAGTTATGCCTATAAGAAGATTCCAGCAGAAAAGTCACTAACCCAGAATTTGCTCTACAACCTTGAAAATAGCAGAAAAATAAATATTATTAAGAAACTTTATCACAATTTTATACTTGCAATACGAAATAAAATTGCACCAACAATAACACTCTATGCAATATATTTTCTAACACAAACATACGAAGAATAGTCAATGACAAAACACTCACACAACAGCCTTAAGATTAATATCATTATTGGGTAAAAACCAAGGATTTTAATACAATTATAATGTGGGAAAATTTACTATAAGTACTATTCAACAGTAAGGAAACGCCGGTGACCCCAAATTCTTACTGAAGGTAGTAGCCAATTGTTATTTGTACTTACAAGAGTAACATGACAAACTTGACGATGTAATTGATGAATTAAAATGAAGATTACGTGAACAAATGATAAATATTGTAAACTGTCCTAGCGGAGGTTGTTCTGCTATCTCTGCATATGGAGAGAAAACACGAAAATAGTGCACTATGTCTTGTTTTCTTTCCATAAGAACCTACTTTTAAAAACGTAAAAAAAGATACAAATTTGCAAACAACTTCAGTTTTAAAATAACATGTTTGTTTTTACATTTGTTGATACACACAGAAATTTTTCATGCCACGTGTCTGCCTAGTCACTCTACTAATAAAGATTAGGCTGGGTATGATAAATGTCTTCTATTTTTTATTTGACAACTCATACTCTCTATGATAATCAAGAAGTGAATGAAAATAGTAAGAGCAGAACATGATAAACATAATATTCTTTCATACTTGATTAGTACTAACATATTTGCAAACAAAATATTTCCCTAAACGTTATCACACAGAATATCAAGTGATTACGTGTCCACTGCGCCTTTCCTCTTCCTTCAACCTTTTCCTTATTTATAAATCTTGTCTCTTTAGTTTTAAACCGGCTACTATATATTTATTGTATGCTGTAGTAACGGATGCTCTTGTGTCAATATTGTCGCATCTTTTAGTGTTTTCATCTACCACTGCCAGTATACTATGACTATACCATGTTTGTAAACATCTGCCTCTCTGTCAACAGCTACACTACCACTCGAAAATTTGCGATGTGTGACGTCACGACTCCTATTATAGTTTAAGGCATGCATATAACGAAGGATCGTCTTTAATTAAACTGGATCAAATCGCGAAAACCACAGTACGAATTTTGATAATACTTGGTAGTGATGTAAATTATAATATTATGTACCGAAATAACACATATATAAGCTATACAAATACCTACTTGCTTATGCTTTGCTCGCGAGTGAAACCAAGTCATTGTAATGCCTATAGGGTATTACTTGTACTTTAAAATAAAGAATAAAGCGGCAGAGATTAGCATAATCTATTGTTTAAACAACACTGATCGTATTACAATCAATTTATGTCCTCTATAAACAGACAATAAGATTCAAGTGACCCTGACGTGATGTTGATCGTGCATTAAGTATATTTAGTAAAATAATATGCGAAACTAATCCGAACCTTGATTGAAATTAGCGGTGAAAATTATTCAAGCCAGTGGTATTGACCTGACCTTTGAGTTCATAGATATGGTTGATTTAATAGAATTAACGTTTCATCGTAGTGTATGTATGAGGTAATAAATTGATTTTAGTAAATTGAGAGACTTATAAGAGTAACCTTTTTTTGCATGATTTTATAAATGTTGGGCTGTTGAATATATAAGCAAATATATAAGAAAATACATTTTGGGTTCTGAAGACTAAAAGCAACTATTATTAAGTTATAATATGATCTGTGAAAATTATTATGCAGTTGAAATAGTACACAATTATCAGGTGATTGATTTGACTTCATTGACACTTATTTAAACAAAAAAATTGGAATGGGCTGATGCTTCTGCTGACGACTGCCGTCGACAGGTGTTGACAGCCGAAGTAGCCTCTGCCGTTCACATCTTGCCATTCGTCTGTAAGAACTCTACATCAGCCCATTACAATTGTTACTTGAATAAGTGTCATTAATTATTTAATAATTAATGACGTTTCAAAAGTGCTTCTAGAAGAAGCCTAATTGAATAAATAAATGTTTGAGTTTGAGTTTGAAAAAAATCATTTCAGCAATTTATGACGGCAACATTTAAATTAATAAAACGGATAAATCCAGGACCATCGACTTCAAATCACAAGCTTACTGTTACGTATAAGAAGGTACGTCATCAATAAACATATCTTACGTTGTAAGCCCATCTACTTATCAATCGTTTTCCACGGTACAAAACAAATGCAGCAAACATCAGGATACATGGTCTTTACAGTTTAGACGATACACCAGTACACCACATTAGCGTAATGGTACCGTCCATCAATGTATAGGCCAATTTATTGAAGCAAGGAAGCGATACAGTATTATGCTCTTAAGGAATCCTACACAGCTATTAGGCGCGGGAATCGGAAATTCCTATAGCTGGTTTAATTATTCACTTGTAAGGTAAGTCTTGGAAAAATTGGTGGTTCGAAACAAAAATTAGATTTGTTTTTCAAATTATCTGTATGCTAGCTTTCCGCCCACGGCTTCGCCCGCTTTTTCTAAAACCTTATAAATTATATACTAAAACCTTCACTCTGTCTATTTTAAGTAGGTAACCGCATCAAAATCCGTTCCGTAGTTTTAAAGATTTAAGCATACATAGGGAAATAGGAACAGAAAAAGCGACTTTGTTTTATACTATGTAGTGATTTTCGACTTCATCATAGCTGTAAACAGTCATTCATGCCCAAGAATCAATAGTCCACAGGTGACATCTGCCATATCATCTTAATATATATAAATCTCGTGTCACAATGTTTGTCTTCAATGGACTCCTAAACCACTTAACCGATTATAATAAAATTCGCACACCATGTGCAGTTCGATCCAACTTGAGAGATAGGATAGTTTAAACATGTAGGTACCACGGGCGAAGCCGGGGTGGACCACTAGTACATATATAAATTCTACGGTAATATAACCTCTACCAATATTATCTTATTTATTTACCCCTACATTTACATCAAAGAAGTGGTACTTTAACTTCAAACATATTTTATGTAATGTATGTTAGTGTATAAGTGATCTATAAAACAAGTTTATTGTTAAGTTATTAATTAGTACATAGTTGTTACGCCTGATAGACTCGAACTATTCAATTTGGAAATTCCGATCGACGCACGCTTCTAACACGGATATAAATGTATAAGCAATGTGATTAGCAATAATCGATAAAAATAACAAAATCCGGAACAAGCTAATGTCACATTGACACAACATTCTTCCGCGAAATGAAATAGATTCAAGAATATATGTAAAAATGTAAGTCAACTTTACTTCGATACATTTTAAAGTTTTTCAGCACATTAGTAAAAAAAAAAAAATAAAACCTTTATTTTTCTCTCTCATAAGGGTTAAAAATTTGACAATGAATGAAATATACACATAATATATTAGGCAACCTTATAAGAGCTGGTGCCCGAAGTGGGTTCTGTAGAACCACGGTCACGTTTCTGTGATACGGGTCACCAGGCCCCACTTGGTATATCAAAAAATACAATGTCGTATGGATCGAATTTGCAGCAAGCTTGTGGATAAGACAAAAGAAACAGTAGTGTAATGCTTTTAGATGTGTAGAGTTTAATGGTGCATTAACATCAAACGAACATAGAGCTAGAGCAAGAGCATTCTTTCGTGATCTTTTACTGAAAACGAAAAATCCTATTCAGTGTTCCCCGACGAATACAACATGGAGGTTTTCAAGAAAAGAGTGAATTCTAGGGAAGCGGGCTTAGGCCACATCTTAGCTTACCATCAGACGAGATCGTGGCCAAGCGCTTCCCTATCAGGCAATAAAAAAAGTGTTGTTCAGTATTAGAATTTAGAACATTGCATAGAGTCTTTTCGAACGCAATAAGAACAATGAAAGAATGCTCTACGCCGGTTTACACTAAAAGAATTTGACAATATAAAGAATATGTAAGATCCATAGCAGAGGAATGAAGATTTGAAATTTATTATAAACATACGATTTAATTAACCAGTATTCATTAGAAATAATAATTAGGCGTAATAACAGAATATCTAGCCGTATATCTCTATGGTATAATTACAGGTAGACTTGTGTGCAATAACGCATTAAAATTCTCTAATGGCGTTGGAATCTTCAATTATGTATGTAAACCTTCCGAAAAGGATTGATATTACACAAACAAATAATAATATAATGTTACCTAGTTACTCATAATAAATAAATAATAATTTTTCGAGTTTAACCGTTTAATATTATTATTTCATAAATAAACCAGCTGTGCCCGCGGTTTTAGCCGCATTACTTCGGTCGTATTGGTCTTAGCGTGATGATTTATAATCTATAACATTTCACAATAAATCAGCTATATAACACTGAAAGAATTATTCAAATCGGACCGATTAGCGCGTTCAAACAAACTCTTCAGCTTTATAATAATACTAGAGGTCCGCCCCGGCTTCGCCCGTGGTACATATTTCGCAATAAAAGGTAGCCTATGTCCTTTCTCGGGTATCAAAATATCTCCATACCTCGTGCAAATTGGTTCAGTAGTTTAGGCGTGATTGAGTAACAGACAGACAGACAGAGTTACTTTCGCATTTATAATATTAGTATGGATAGATACGTTACTTCAAAAGCGTTAAACTAATTATACAGTTAATAGTCTTCACAGTTAGACCGTTTCAAAATACATCGCAAAAACATGAATTCTCCAGGAAAATAGCTGTCGTTAAACAAAGGTCAGCCGCGTATATAATCCACATATATAATATGTGCATAAAGGAAAAATGTCAACAAACTTTCACGTATCCATTGTTATATTGCGTAACGTGGAAACGGTGCCGCGTGCCGGATCGTAGGAAAATCGTTATGTGATAATTCTTTGGATTGTTGTGGCTTTTTTTCGTAATTTTCACGCGATGCGCTTTTAAGGAGGTTCTTGCACGACGCGTTGTCTCGCTTGATGTTGGGTTAAGGGCCGATTTTTCAATGCTTGGATAAAACTTATCCGTCCAATAAAGTATTACACGATAATATTAAGATGTCACGTATGAACTGTCAAATACGGGCAATTAGAATACGTTTTTAAAATTTAGGGCCGATTTTTCAATGCCCAGATAAACAGCTAGATAGACTTTATTCTTCAGTTAACAAAATATTCAATTTTTCAATAGACGAATAGGACTTATCTATCGAATAACTACGTTATTTGAGGAATAAATCTATTAGCCGCTCCAACGGCCAGATAGCGCGCTATTCAACTGTTAAGGCGTTTGAGTTGACAACTGACGCGTCAAATTTGAGATATTTTCGTATGTCATAACATAGAGCGTAGAATTATTAACAATTAAACCTCTTTCTATATAATTATTATCAATTAAAATCATATTGAAATTGATGTTTTTGATAGTACTGATGACCATGCCATTGAAAATTTGCCGAACGCTGCCTTTAAGTATGTCGTTTCCATCGTAAAATAATTAAATTGAAACACAAATTTAACCAAACTCTTTACTCGAATCAAAACAACAATCAACAATCATAGAAGACAAGTGCACGCCTGACGTGAGTCATAATGACGGTTGTTGACAAATTGCAAGATTTGACTCTATCCCGCTCTAACCTGACTAATTTAATATGTTTGTTTCGCCACTCCGAGAGCAGTGCTGCCAATATGGAAATATTTGGTCAGATAGTTATTCATCAAATAAATCACGATTGAAAAATAGGCGAGCCGTAATGAGTTAGATAAATAATTGAATAAATCTATTCGAGGGGTAGTTATTAGACTGTTTATCTCGGGATTGAAAAATCGGCCCTTAGTAGTTTTATACATTATTCGACGAATAATTTTTAACCAAGGATTGAAAAATCAGCCCTAAGTTCAATTTATGTTATGTGTATATAACCGTTAGTTAAATTACGAATCAACTAACAGCGAAAGATATTCAGAAAATTCACGATACGTAATAAATTGTATAGATTCGTCTTGAGAAACAAGTTAAAAAACAGAAAATATTGCATTATTTGTAAAGCAAACAATCTGAATCAATTTCCTCACTTTTTCAGTTCTGAGTTCATATCGCACATGACGTAACCCACGTGATGTTCGATATGACCAGCGGTTAACCACTTCATGTATAGACGCACTTATCTACTAAAAGCATTGAATTTGTAAGTTTACCATTTTTAGCACTACGCAAATTACGAAGTACCTACCTACAATTGACTGGTAGACAAATAGGTAATTATTATCTGCTACGATTTGTGCTATTAAGGAGAAACATATAAAATAACTGCTTATTCTTTAAAAAATCTAAATACCTAACTGAAGTGTACAGCCCAAGCGAATCCGCGAGCATCTACTAGTCACTAGCTATAATACTTTCAGATGAGCATTTCGTAAACCGACGCAGCTGATAAAAATCATAATTGTACTCATTTCTAGAAACAATTATACGAACTAATCAACGTTCAATCATAATGAACAAAAACCCTACAGTCGCGAACAATAGTACGCGTGGGAGAAACGCTCATGACGTAACCATTACACAAGCTAAACAATACTATTTTAAACTATTTTTACATGAAAACGATGTTTAACTATAGAGATGTTAGCTGTGTGTGTTAGCAAAACATTCATTCTAGATTCGCGATCTATTTATTTTGATAAAATGTATTGGAATACTTTCATAAAAAGCAGTTGAAAAAATAAACAACTTGTCTCTAAGAAAAACGTTGCATAACAAAATACGAAAATAATTCTAAACCCACGCGTGAACATCTTCAAAAGTATCGGATATTTTTGAAATCAATCGGTTGAACACCCACGGAGCTATTAATGTAAAAAAAAAGAAAACGCTACATATTGTACGAATTTCATGAATACAACTTACTGAAATGTGGATCAAAACCGCGCTAATTATCATGATGTCTCATGTAAGGATGTGAAATCCTGCAAGTGCGAGCGGGACACACATATTATTCTCATTTCAATCATAACCTCAAAATATGCTCATGAAATAAAATAAACTAAATTATATTACAAACATGTTGTGTTATATAATACACGTGTTTACGATAAATTTCACACTTGCGTGTTTATTTTGCAGTCTTATGAATGAATAAATTTCCAATGCTAATGTGTTTACAGTTAGACAATATTAAATATGGTAATTTTTATTTGGTAATAGTTAGCATATCGTTAAACATGTGAATGAAATATATGATAATGTGTCGTAAATATATTATACATATATGGTCACTGTATAAATATACAACTTTATTAAACAAAGTAGTTGTTGCCCGCAGCTTCGCCTGCATGGAAAAGGTAAATTTTCGTGGTACAAAACTGGGTAGGATTTATCAAAATCCTTTCTTAGCGGATGCCTACGTCCTTACATCTACCTGAATGCCATATTTCAGCCTGATCCGTCCAGTTGTTTGTGCTCAGTCAGTCAGTCAGTCAATCACCTTTGGGTTGCTTTTATAAATAACATACATTTTCTCAACAATCGAATCGACTTCCTCTTTATAATAATAATTGTCAATCTAATGATGTTGCGGACATTAATTACACCTAAATGTAATTAATGTCTGCGTTGTATGTAATATTAATTATAATGTGGGTACTTTGATATACTTGTAACTTGATACAAATGTAGTCACTAGATTCATTATAATAAAGAGTTAAACACAACAACCTGTATCAAAAGATTGATAAAATACTACTTATTATCTACGATTCCAATAACGCTATCCCTGATTCTCACAGAAGATAGGTGTCTACTATGTTTATCTAATCTAAAAGCAGAATAAGGACAAATCATAATAAACAACGCAAGAATACCGGCCAATTTACATTCCACAGTCTAAATATCGCGAAGAATTTTAAATAACCCCAATTAGAGTGATTTCACTGAATACGGCGACAGTAATGGTCAGAAAATGTACTTTGCCCTTATATAAATGAATATCGGTAGATCAAAGGACTTCGCACTTAGGGTTACCTCGTGTTAGTTTTTTTGTATGATTGAATTGGCGAATTTCAATTTAGACAATGCAATGTTTTGTATTAGATTCATTTACTTTTGATGTGAAGATTCTTTAGACGCGTTGAGAGTAAAGTTTCAAGGTCGCGTCATGGCAATACCGTCACGTCAAGGAGAAAGGCGACATGTGTGCACGGCACACACGCTCTTTTTTAATGTAGATGACTTATAGATAGGTATACTTATTGAGGATTTATGAAACTTTGTTAAAGAACATAATGTTGTTTTATGAGACACCGTAGACAACACAGCCTTATGCGGAAGTAACTACTGTATTTTATATTATAAATTTTATCATGTCGTAAAATATGCTCGTTATTATATAAAAATACTTACAAAACGATTCATTCACACTATGTAGAGACTCTACATTGTAGAGACTGAATTTTCATCGTACAGTATCATAATTTTTATTTGTATACAAACTCTGACTAGTTTTAACCAAAACATATAAGCATACATATTATTCATTAATGTCATTTTTTTGCTAAGATATTTGAAGGTACTTTTATATATTTCATGTGGCAACCCTATTCACTGGTGTTTATCTAGCGTGGATCGCAGTGTGCGGGGCCTTGGTACGATTTGTTGATATGCTATGTGATGCTGTGTATAATTGAGATTTTGAGCTTTACTATACAGGTCTTATTAACACATGTATTACCTAGCAAGGGAGCCTGAACCTCAATCCATTGTTATCAAAAACATATAGGTAATAAATCATTATTATTATTCGTTATGGGTTAATTTGAGGTTGTTTTTTCAAATGTTTTATTCTAATTCAAAATAACCATTTCCACGCTTTACAATATGCGCCTCACAAACCAATCAGTCAAAAGCCATCAAATTCGAATTACCACAGGCGTGCAATTTCTCACCAAATACTGCTGTCACAAATTCGAGTTCAAGTACAGTTCGCGTCGTGTTACCATGTTACGGTACCATTTTTAGGGTTCCGTACAAAAAGGGTAAAAACGGGACCCTATTAAAGACTTCGCTGTCGTTCGTCTGTCACAAGGCTATATCTTGAATAGATGCAGTTGAAAATTTTAAAGATAGTGTTTCTGTTGTCGTTATACCTACAAATAATAACAAATTGATTGAACGTTGCCACGGCCTAGAATTGGATGGGCGAACAATTTTCATTTTATAGTTGCTCTTTAGCTTATAATATACGGAACCCTTATTTGCGAATCCGTCTCGCACTTAACCGATTTTTTCCTTTACAAAATACTGTTAGATTGACGAGTGGTTTCCTGGCAATCCGGATCTAGCCAATTAGATGATTTATTAAGTTAGTTGATGCATCTTTTATTATTTAATTCTATATGTTTATATTACCTGTTAATGTGTGCGATGAAATGTTAGTGGCAAAAAGTTTACCAGGATGTAGGTATAACATGAGCAAGTTTTGCGTGAAGAAATAATAGTAAGATAGGTATGTTCTCCATTTTGTAAGATAGAGTTTTGAATGATGGGATGACAGATAATTTCTGTAAATAAATATTTTACTGCAAATCCCAAAATCTACTCCAAATGGATAAAGCATAATTGCATTTAAAAATCACTCCTACAAAGTATAAAACACAGTCGCTTTCTCTGTCCCTATGTCCCTTTGTATGCTTAAATCTTAAATACTACGCAACGGATTTTGATGCGGTTTTTTTAAATAGATAGAGTGATTCAAAAGGAAGGTTTTAGTGTAATTTTAGTAATTTATTAGGTTTTAGACAAAGTGGGCAAAGCCGTGGGCGGTTAGCTAGTATTTAGTTTATACAATAGGACTAGAAGTTATACCTAACAGTTATACGAGTACTCAAAGCCACAACGACCAAATTTAAATTATCAATCATAATATTATGATATTATGCAAATTGATTATACTGATATAAATAAAAGGAAGTGCATTTCTTATATTGCTGATTTCAAAATTCATTTTTAAATGTCATACTTTGTAATTATAGTAATTATAGGAGTAGACGACATTATAACATCATAAATTATAATTTCAATGTCAAATAAAAGTTACCTAAATTTATTTCTATTACTTTAATACGTAATTACAATATTTTACAGCTGTAATTACTGAAAATCAGCAAATTAGTGCTGCGAACGCGCAGGCAGAGCTTCACAGCAATTACTGAGATTAACGCTTTGGAGACAAACTCTATTATTTAATACGTTGGTTTCTAGTTTCTACACAACATTCGCATTTCAAAGTAGGTAATTCATTTCTTGAAAAAGTGTTTTCTCCTGTACGTTATTTTTTAAAAAGCAGTAATATCATTATGTGACATCAGCCGAAATTCTCTAAGCATCTCATTTTGCTCACAACAGGAAATTACCCACCGAACGACCTTGTGGAACCCCTGGCCCCCTTACAACCACATCATAAATTTACAACCAATTCCCGTTCTAACCACGTAATACATTACTTGTATTTGTATAGAATCAATTTTCTCCCTAACTGGCTCGCTATCCGATAGAATTATCTAACTGCGAATCCAGGTTAAAGTACCGTTTTTTTCACTCTTACCTTGCATCCGATTGCTCGCACCTATTTATTTGCTTATCCATTCATTTCGTCCATTGAACTCTTTACTTTTTGACATTCAATGACAATACAAAATTAACTCTATGCCATTGTCATAAAGTCGCTTATTACCGCAAATGAAACGTTGTCTGGTCGCGACTCGACAACTTTGTACTAGCTTTCTACTTCCTGTCCTCTACAATAGGTTACGCCTTTATTTGGTTATTGATAAGGTTGTTTTTTGTTAGGAAATAAAGGAATCAATGTAGATTCAGGTGCAGCAAGGTTTGTCAGTTTTTGTTTGAACAATTTTTCGTACGTGACAATCTGCTGAGTTGCTTCTTTGAGCGTCGAATACAAACGGTGTTTATCTTGACACCTAGTTCTAACAAGATGTTTATTTAGTAGTTAAAGTTTACTTCAAAATGAGGTTTTTAATAGAGGTAACGAGTTCACTAAATAATTAACAATAAAAGGTAAACCTACGATATTCCCTATATTATATTGAAACAGAATTACAAAATTAAATATTATCCAAGTATTAAAATACATTAGTTCGAAATACATCTTTAATAACAGCACGCAACTCTCTAAGCCTGAAGGTTATTTACAACGACCTCTTTATTGCGATTTCTTTAAATTAAAAGAATCATTTAATTTAATTTGATACCACAGGCGTAGTAGATGATCTATTTTATAGGAATGTTGAATATAATATAGAGCAATCAAAATTACGAGTCTTTTACGACATTTAATTACCTAATAGAATCCCTAATAATATTATAAATGCGAAAGTAACTCTGTCTGTTACGCTTTCCCGCTTAAACCTCTCAACCGATTTTGATGAAATTTGGCACAGACAATCTTTATACCCTGAGAAAGAACATAGGCTACCTTTTATCAAAACACCACGTGGGCGAAGCCGCGGGCGGAAGCTAGTAAAATATAATTAAAAGAAAAGCCGATAAGACTTCTAAATTTTCATCCCTTAGAATTATTATCTAAAAATTATCAAAGCGTTTTATTTAACCATCAACAAAGAGAAACTTGTCCTAAATATTTTCACAACGAACTAATCAAAAAAGTACATTTGCAAAAAAATTACGATACGATAAATAGAACTGTTGCAGTGTTTTTTTTTTTATCACCGATAAACACGGCACTTTGAAAATTTGTAAATCGTTTTACCAAATGATTTGTACTTGTTGTAACGTTCATACAAAATTTCATACAAATTAATACAGTGGTTTCGGTTTGATAGAACACTACACACACACACGTATTCTAATTCTATACCTTATTTACAAAGAAGATACATATTATAATTACTTGGGAGAAGTTATTATAGGGGGCTATTTTATTAACGCATAAATATGTAAAATAATTTTAAAATATGTATTTAAAATAGATTAGAGTTTAAAAGCAAGATTACAAAGAAGCAAAGTGTTTTTTGTGAATTATTTCAAGCCAACCATACGTTTAGGTATGGTATAGTATACATTGTCGTTTTACACTAACCTATTGCTGATCTTCATTTACTTTCATATCTCAATCAGTTACCAAGTAAGCGGGAAAGAACAAGTTAAAACCATTAGATTATTTAAGAACAGTTTGCATTAATTAAAAATAAAACTAATGGTAAGTGAACCGGTTTTGACTACCGTGTACATGTTGAGACATCGTTGCGACACCTGATAAAAATACTACTTCATATATTGTTCTTGTTTCTTGACCTTTTGTAACCTACTTATTTGTTATTATGCAAAACTATTTCAAACTACCTCGGATATATAGAAGGCTAGATGCTAGATGAGTTAGTTAGGCTCGTTCAAGGATCGAGTAAAGAAATAACATTTTAAATGCTCAAGAAATAACATAATCATATCTATCTCTTTTTTAATATTCGATAGTAAAGCCTTAATTATTAAACTAATTTTACTTACTTGACAATTGTTTAATATAGTTCAGCTTGTCAAGGTACTATCATTACATTATATTTATCAAATCATAAAACAGTTAAAGTTAGAACCAGATTTATAACAATCAGCCATAGTGAATAATTGTTAAAACTAACTAAGTAGAACTGTTATATTTTTATAAAATAAATTGCCGAACCAAACCGTAGTACGATACCTAAGTGAGCGCAAAGAGCCTAGCTTTGAGACACGAATACGACCAGTAAGCGCACGTATTGTCACATCTAGTCTATCCTAACTCTATGTCACAGACTATTTATTGGACGAAGAAGAAATGAGTTTTTTACACTTTGGTGTAATTTTGAAACTAAAGTTCTTGGGTGTAAATTACAATTAAATTTACGTTATTGTATACGAGTGTGAGAATATTTATCGTAATAAGATGGAATTTTTTGTATTTATGTCAATTTTGTCATAGTTTGTTGAAACTGATTTATTTTCAGCTATTAAAATAACTTAAATAGAATACATAATGATATCATTTTGACATATTTTAGCTTCTATTACCGAATAAATTTGGTACCTACATAACATTTTGATAGCTCTCTCAAGAGAAGTCATTAGGCACGTTACGATTTCGAATGAATTGATTTAGAGTGAATATTTCACAACAAGATGAAAAAAGGGTACAAAAATACCCTATCTACTCACCTACAGATAAAAATCTTATCTATTCTATTTCAATAACTTTGTAGAAATTATTTATTTATTTAAACTCTTTATTGTGCTGCCAAAAATACAAAAAAAATACAAACAAAACTTATTCTAAAAGAAAAACAGCACAGACGGCGGCCTTATCACTTAAGAGTGATTTCTTCCAGCCAACCAACTGATAGAAAGATAAATAATAATTATTTTATTGTAAAAAAAATATTAAACGAAACATAAAACCTACAACAAAATATGGAAGCCAGAATCACTTCTCTATCCACATATGCCATAAGATATTGAATACTTTATTAAATTTATTATTATTAACCATAAAGATCTAAATGTATTAGCCGTTTATTTTTATTGGCCATTATTTCAACAATGTATCGGTCGTTAATGTGGTTGAAAACCAAAGAATAGATTAGTATTGTTTAGTTTTATGACTCACCTTATCTACCTACTGACAGTTTATTATAGGATCGTCTATTACAGCATAATTTTCTTTATGTACATTAGATTGTACATGCAGCTAATTCTAGTATCACAATGTTTGTAAATAAACTGCGAAAAGTACCTAGTTACACGACTTTTTTAAAATTATTTTTTAACTGATTATTTTTTGTAAATATGTTCGGTAGGCTGTAAGTATTTTTTATACCGGTAGTTTATTAAATTCCCTGACTGTTTTCATTATCAATAAGTATTTACTATCTGTATATAATATACAATATACATATTATTTCTACAACATCTGAGAGGATTGTCTACTCGTAACTGACCTTAAAATTTTCCCTCTACCACAGAAGAAAATAGGCTCTATGTTTTTGCGTTCCGATTTCTTTAATGTATTTTTGAGTACCATTTGTCTGTTGGAATGTCTTTTTTTAACCCAAATAATGCAAATCGGACTCTACATTCTACAATTAATTTTTAATTATTAATAACTGCAATATGTTAAACTTGCACTAATATTATGTCATAATTAATGCAACCAATAATTGTTCACCCATCTGTACATTATATTACAACCACAGCTGGCATGCCGTATCATTCACAAAATATACTACAAAATAAATGTACATCTGGAACTATTAAAATGTGTTTACAAAAAATTGCATAGAAAAATAACCCTTATTTTCAAATTACAATGTTGAAAATGAAATGATAATTCCAAACAGCTGATTAGAAACAGATGTTCCAAATTCTAAGCACGCGCCAAGCGTTCAAATATCGAACAATAGATTACAATCTGTCAATAGAGTCAATAGACAGATGTGCTACTTTTTTATAATTTTTTTGTCATAGACAATGCATCAAAGTAAGCGAAATTGACGCAGAATGCATGAGTTTGACTGTTTGATAAGTCACATTCGTCAGGCTTTACAATTAATAAAGTAACGAAGCTTAGATCTTTCTTTTATAAATTAGGTAGGTACCATTTCTTTTCAAGCTACATGAATTAACTTCACATTTGTGTGATAAACTGACTGTTCTTTTGTTTTTTGTGAATCCATACTAATATTATAAATGTGAAAGTAACTCTGTCTGTCTGTCTGTTACTCAATCACGCCTTAACTACTGAACCAATTTGCATGAAATTTGGTATAGAGATAATTTGATACCCGAGAAAGGACATAGGCCACTTTTTATTGCGAAATATGTACCACGGGCGAAGCCGGGGCGGACCGCTAGTAAAATATAAATTGAATTTACATATAACCTACCAATTTCACCATTAGACCTATGTCCTATACCAATAACAAACTAAAAATAGACTAAAATGCTCATAACTTATGTTGCTCGAATCGCCTGAATAAAACTAATTACTAAATGAATCTAAATAAGATCATGAGCAGTTCCCGTTACGGACAGTTAGTCAATTAAAGACATCCTGCAATAAACGTCGTGACGTGGGAAGAAATCATCTTGTGCATCCTTGATAACTGTCTCCTTCATTCAATGTTTATGATGTAAGAACTATTTTTTGCGAGTCTGTGCGCTGTCCATTCTTTGTCGAAACATTTTTAGTCTATGGAATGAATCGCAGTAGTTCCTATTTCAAAAAAGCAGTGTCAAAATTTCAGCTTTTTTAATTTTTTTTTTAGGGCCAACCGAAATAATGAAATCGAAGTTTAACTAATAAAGTCACTTTATAGTGCGTCACATCTTCTTGCCATATAGAAAGAAAAAAAAAACATTGTACCTACTATTCAGAGATTTCTCTTATCTTAAAGTCACTAAAAAAGTTGGCACGTTATTTCTAAAGCTACGAGTTAATAAATAGACATCGCGTGTTCGCGTGCTTTACTCATATGAAGCTTCTCTATTTTAATCTATATCTTTGGTTTTAATTAAACAAGCTTCTGGCTGTACGGATAGCAGATAAATTATAAATTTGAATATAACGGGTAATTTTCATGTAACTCTATGTACCTAAGAATGAGTCATATTATCGGTACCTATTCGATAATATGACTCTTTCTTATCTTATAGATTATCGGTTAGTCAACTGTATCAAAATTCTTTTGAAAACATCATTTGTGAATAGCAAACAATAGCCATGGTTGTATTAGGTATCTAATATCATATTATATCTAGGTTGTACGATTCTTTTTTCTATTAAAAAACTGTATTTTATATGCCCAAGATAGCCCAGGAGCGTGTTGATACAAATTAAAAATAAAAAGCATCGCATTCAATCAATTCAGTAATCTAAAAACAATTAACTTGCTCTCGCACTTGCAAGCCAACAACAAAACATAACTCTTTTTGCAAAACTCATATTCATCTCTGAATATAACCACATATAACCGCTGTCAGCAATAAAAGGGCGTAGATAAGAAATTATTTCACTTATCCCTTCACTGTTGAGAGCAAAAACGATATTATGTGCGTTTTGTGAGAGGTTAGAATGCAGATCCGCCCGCGGCTGTCACTCACTAACAACTAGGATCTCTTTGGAATTTCTATTCTGAATTGTTTTTTTTTTTTGAGGTTGGCAACATTGAACTTGGGTTTCAGCTGCGCGCTCTTTATGAAATTGGAACTTGATTATGGCAAAATTTTTTGCACGCTACCTTTTTTGCCTTTTGGCAAATTGCGCTTTAATAACTAGGTTATAAACATAGTCCATATCTACTAATTAAAGTGTAAACACTGTTTTTTGATTGATTTCCTAAGAGATTGTTTTTAATAAAAACTATGTTAAATGAAATTCATCAAATACTTACAGACATTTATAAATAATCAATCTATTAATACATTTCAAAATACCATAAAAACTACACCACATAAATAGCTTAACAAAAAATGCACAACATATCAAAAGTTCGTCGCACTGATAGCTCATTAAAATCGTCTAATTAACATAATCTTGTTGAAGATTATGTTCTTGTTACGAGAAAAACAAAATGTCCGATTTGCATACGTTCCGATAAAATAAGACTGGACTATGAATAAATTAATGTTTTTTTTTATTTAATTTGTTTAAAGTTTATGCGTGTGTTATGTCATTATTCCTTTTAGTTGTTTATTTGTTTCGTAATACGGAATTTTTTAGTATCATCTACAATCTACATCGTATAAAACAAAGTCACTTTCTCTGTCCCTAGGCCCCTATGTACCTATGCTTTAAATCTTTTAATCTACGCAACGGATTTTGATGCAGTTTTTTTTATAGATAGAGTGATTCAAGAGGAAGGTTTTAGTATATTTTAATAAGTTTTATACATAGTGGGCGAAGCCGCGGGCGGAAAGCTAGTTTTATAATAAAGAAGAATTGTGTTACAGGAATTACCGGCTCTATGTATGACTTAAAAATATTTTCCTATATAAATAAATGCATGTAATAAGTTATGTAGATATTCATATAGCATTAAAATATTTATGAACTCAATAAAGCCCTCATGAAAACTTCCTTTTGCGAAATATAAAAGCGAAATTTAATAGAAATATTAGTTCTAAGTATGTAACATTTCTCCATAAAGTTCGGTTTAAAGAACTTTATTTATCTCATAAAATAAACAAGAACAATACAATGATCTTTTACACATATGAGAAATAACAATTTTGCAGTTAGTATAACACAATCAGCTATCGAAATTAGTTAAGTATGTCTTTAACTTATTTTTAAAAATAGTAATTGATGAGGATTCTTTAATTGCTTTAGGCAAGCTATTGTACAATTGTGCTCCCTCAAATCTTAAGTTTCTCTTACCGTATAGAGTTCTTATAAATGGTAATTCAAGGTTATCACTCTTTCGTGTGTGGTATTTGTGGGATTTTTTGTTTAGTGTTAATTGTGTTTTTATATTATTAGATAGAATATTTTTAATCAGTATGTTTGGTCAGTAAGTTTGGTACTGTGTATTACAATTAGTATTAGGTATTAGCATATAGATTGAACAGAGAAGATAATTTAATAAGTTAAGCCTCAAAGCAATTTGTTTATACACCTCTATTCTAGGCCACAAAACCAAACAAAACCATTTCATATCAACGATCTATAGATCCGATCTATAAAATGAAATAACGTTACACGGCGGATGCGCTTGCGCATCTTCCTGTAATATTAACGCATTTCGGCTGGCCTCAATGGTTTCCTTCCAAACCGGCTCGATTCTAGGCCGAAAGTGTTTTTATTTATTGCGTCATTACGATACAGTTAATTATTTATGTGTGAACTTCGGAAATGTACGAACTAACAAGATACTTAGTCTAGTCACTGTATTTACACACACACACACACAAGCAATAATGTATGTGTTGTTAGTTATGCATCTAGAAATTAGATTGAGCCTCGCTCGCACTGGAGTAAAAGTTTATATTTATCTACCTGTGCCGCGCGGTATTACCCGCATTGCTCCACTCCTATTGGTCTTAGCGTGACGATATATGTATAAGCTAAAGCCTTCCTCAATAAATTGACCATCTAACAGTGAAACAATTTTACAAATCGGACCCGTGATTCCTGAGATTAGTACGGTTGATACACACTAATTATTTTACCAGACTCAAACATGCTAACACACAAAAAACTTACATAATAAACTTAATACTAATGCTTCAATTAATTATTTCTAAATAACTCTACTACTAGATAAATGAATGTATCTCTGAATGTCAGTGAAATAAAATCTATTGGAAAAGGTATTGTGAAATACGCCTTTACCGTAAAATATATTGATATACCTATTGTGAAATAAGCCTTTACCGTATTTAAATAAAAAATAAACCTCATGCAACGGAAGTCAAGTCATTATAAATACCTGACATTCTTTTAAAAGAATATCAATGAATTTATCGGAAAAGAGCCGACAGAAGGTCAATGTAATGTCGCACGGTGACAAACATACATACTGGTTTTATTTCTTACTATATCATGAGTAATTGTGAACCTACGTGACTTTTTTATATAATGTTAAAATATCTAGATGAAAACCTTGAAGTGATAGAAAATTTCGAAATTATTAAATAGTTTAAATATTTTTTATTTATAAAAAAATCCATTAAATTCAAAACAATTTAATAAAAACAGCATGCAATGATCAATAGTACAATCAAATATGTATTCGTAAATAAAAAATGTCATATTTTTACGCATTTTTGTATTTTATTGATACCTCTACTTCCAAGCTGTATGTATATTATCCATTAAATATGTTGAATTTTTAGGTCTTACGAAAGGTTACGAAACTCAAATTTTTCTATTCAGACTGAAACTCAAACATTTATTTATTCAATTAGACTTATTTTAGAAGCAATTTCGAATCGTCGTTACATATTTTTAACAATTACCACCGATTCGGAAAGCAGTATCTATGGAGAAAGGCAAGAAACTATTTTTTTATTATTTTCATGCAAGAATGATATTTAATAAAATATAGGTAAAACCACAAAACATACGGCTTTTAATAAATATATAATTTCACTCTTCTCGTTCAATGGAATGGAAATCCTACATTTTATTACGTCGAAAACATATTTTTTGAGTTTTTGTTGTTATAACTTATAACTGTACTTGTGAAATACAGTTATAAGAATAAAAAAATACTAATGAAATCGTTAATTATTATTAGCTGTTTTTCACATATTTGTCGCAAACAGATACTTATTTATTCACATAAAATATAAATTATTATATTACCCATTTTTAAATGAAATTATTTGCAGTAAAATTTGCAGCATAAAAATTCACTCATATATTTACGAAAAAGTTCCTTGTTTCCACAAAACTTTAAATATTGAATATCATAGTTACATCATATGAATTTAAATAAAAGCACTAATAATAAAAACTACGCTATACGCAACAGGTTTCGCGGGTTGTTGAACTGTGACAAGTTGCAGTCATTATGGAAATAAGTCATTTAGCGAAATAACTGGGCCATTAAGGCGGGACGTTTGTTATGTGAACTTGCATACAAAGAGTTTCTATGTATTCCTATTTCTTAGCTTTTGCAGTATAAATTGCTGCTGCAATAACATTTTCATTATTCTTCATACGAAGGAATAAAATAGACGCCTTTTTGTTAACAATATATTGTATAAAGTTTTGTGTAATATTCATTCAAATTCAAATTCAAATTATATTTATTTGCAATAATGTAGTTACAAATTATAACATAATAATAAACAGACAAAAATCTTATTATTAGATCTTATGCATAGTTTGTTGATAAAATGATAAATTTATTTTATTCACTTTAACTTATAGGTAAATTAATTTGGAGTGTCATTAAAAAGAACTTAAAATTGAGAAACGGTACCGGTTCAGTTTGATAATAAATAAGTATAACTTTTGAATTCAATATACATATTTTTCCGAAAATTTTCAACCGTCTTTTTGGGTTTGCTACCTCAGAACTTTCCACTGGGTGAACCGATTTTGATGATTCTTTTTTTATTTGAAAGCACTCGGTTTGTCCCATTAAAATTATCCTGTGACAATTTGATGGCCGTTTAATTTGTTCGATAATAAATAGCTCTTTTTCAGGACACCCTGTGTACTCCGGCCGCCATAATCTCTTGACACATTGCATTAGCACATTTGAGGAGACGTAATATAAAACCGGAAATTTATTAAGTGATAACTTCCAAGAAACCGTTTTAATTCCATCTGTCAACAAGCTGAAAGCACGAAATATCTTACTTTATTAATCAAGTGTATGAAATCTTATTGCTTCTGTGTTTCACTATTAATTGCTTTTGGATGCGGGTAAAACCGCGGGGCACAGCTAGTAAGAAATATTCTTTAAGAATAATTATTGGTTATTACATAATTATCTAAGAAATATTCTTTAAGTATATTGGTTATTACTTATATATACTTTTCACGATCGTTGTACTTTACGACAAGATAGCGTTCCTAAATCGTCTAGAAATATTATTTATACTAATTGTTTATACACACCCTGTATAACAATCAAAACAGATGCTGCGTGTTTGTAAATAATAACCGTATTTCGTAAACCAATCAATGAACATCAAACGTTGTTCAATCACGCTACTGGTCTCACTTGATGAGAGGAAACGTCTCTGGAGAAAACTATAAGCCTCTTCGTCTTGGATATATCGCCTGATATTTTTTAAGCTTACTCTGTTAAGGTTTTGATAGTTTTGTCTGTTGTGAAAAATTATTATAATTTTGTTTTTTCAAGGCTGTTAAAATAAACAACTATGTGAAATTGTATTTATGCTATGTCATGTGGTATAAAACATTTTTTTTGCCATGTTTCTTTTTTTATGTAAAATAAATGATGTACCTACTTTGACTCTTTTCATTTCTTTCCCTCATAAATCTATAAATTATAGAGCAAAACAAAATTATAATTAAACATCACCTTAAATACCCAAATCACAACTCAAATATAAGCCCACATCTCTCTATACTCTATACTTCAAGAATTAACCCTTAAATGCAATCGCATTCTAACATGCGTCATTCTAAACCTGCCAAATTGTACAAGCCAGCTATACCAGTTCGAGAGACTACAATAAAGTTATGAAACCGCCGAATGCCTAACAATGTTCAGGACAGGTCTATTTATTGCGTCTAGAAGGTACATGCTATTATATAAATAGTTTATTGATACAATGCAAATGCACAATGGAAATAGAGGTAAAGTTATGTTTGACTTGTTGGAGTACTGGTTGTTTTCCGCAATGCTGTGCTGAAGGTATATCCTATACGTTTAAGCTTCTTTTTTTTGAAATGTTCAAACATTTAAAGATAAGATGGTTAACGAAATAATAAACCTTTATAGGTAAATGTTTTTTATGTGTTATCATATTTTTTAAAGAAAATATGATAACATCCTGAAAATACAATTATTCTACTGCGTTTTAATTTTAATTTTTATTAAATTAGAAACCATACTTTAAACTTTGATAATTGCATTTAAAATTGCACTCTTTGCACTGTGACATAAGGATTTATCAGTAACAAAGTAAAACCCATTGAAGTAGAGAGATCTTCTATTTAGTAACACATTCCATTCAACGAACTAAAAAATGATGCTTCATTAGTGCTTCCATCAAATGGCATAAATAAAAAAGTGTAATTATTAATCAATTAATTTCCCACGCCATAATGTTTGATCGTTCTAAACCAGTGAAGCAACAAAATCGTGACATAACATTGCATGTCTGAGACGTGTTTTATTTCCTTTAACTCGGGTTTATTTGGTGATTCTAGTTTCTTACGAGGATCCAGTATAGTGGTGTTAATCGTTATGCGAAAATATGTGAATACTTTTTGTTTTAGGATGAAAAAAAAGTGTAATTGTTCCGTCAGGTTTTTTAGGGTTAAATAATTAAGTGTCATGTAGGTAAAGCTAGCCATTATACTCAATTATAATAATATTATGTACATTGTATGTTTTAAATAATAATTCGAATCACTTGAAGCAGGTAATGAAACAAACACCTATTTTCGGATTTGGCATTAATTTATTATTTTTCTTCAATTTCGAACTAAGAGTATAAAATTGGTAAAACTATCAAACTAAATTAATAAGTATAGTAGAGTTTTTCAATACTTAAATTTGTATCTCAGCAAGCAGAATTTCCATAAAATATGTAGTTTTATTTTTATTGTAATTGCACATATAACACATATATTATCGTATTTATGTAAATAGCAATATTGCATGTGGTAACTACCCCTCAACAATACATCTTATTATTTTTGACAGCGTTACATGAATAGACAAACTAAATAATTAACTCTTTTGATTATATAGATCGTTATTTCTGAACGATTATATTTTGAAAGTTATTTATTTGCATTGTAGTTTTGCTAACGATTACGTTTTTATGTAATTGTACATTATATCATCGTGAATCGATTATTTATTCAGTTAAATAAATTGTATCAATTTTATCCTACTTGAAAATGCGAAAGTTTGTGAGTATTCTATGTACGTATGGATGTTTGTTACTCTTTCACGCAAATACTACTAAACCGATTACAATGAAATTAGGCTCACACATAGAGGGTAACTTGGATTAACACATAGGATAGGTTTTATCCTGAAAATCCCACGGGAACGGGAACTGTGCGGGTTTTACTAGATGGTTGTCATTATTGAATACAATTTCTGAGCTTATCTTGCTTAAGTACAATATACGTCAATAAAAGGTGAAAAATCTGGTTATCAAGATTTATATAAAAAGTTGTACATTGAGTTACATTACATAAAATGTTTAGTTCTGTAAAAAAACTCGAATAGACATGCTTAACTAAGTACAGTGATATAATATTGATTTAAAACAAAAGATCAATTGTTTCCTTAAGTTCACAAAAAGTGAATTCTGTATTTATATTGTCGGAAAAATATACTTTGGTGTGAATGTAACAGATAATTAATTTTTTTTTAGATAAATATGGAGCAAAATTACGTTAGAAGGGCGGGAAATATATATTACAAAGGGAAAAAACAGAACTATCTACAATTTATTTAAATAGTGTCATTTCTTTTTTACTTTTAATTGGAGATCTTCCTTTTTTGCTCTTCGACATAAATTATAACATTGTAAAGATATTACGAATGTGTTACAATAATAAAAGTACATAGTTTGAAAAAGTGGTTTACAGTTATTTATATATATTTATATGTAACGGCTACATTATGTAGGTCTAACTTGACTGAAGCCCGTATATAATGTTAATTATAGTATAACATAAGTATCTCTAATTGTATACATTTTATTACTTTTTTAAATACTCACGTGCATAAAAAGCGAAGTATTTTATTTTGTATTTTATGAAAATATATCACTATGGCTTTTAAAAACTAAAGTATCAGGATTTTAATTTTGCGTGTTTTATAAGAAGAACCTTACATACACAGTAAGTAGGATTAGAGTCCGTTTTTCGGCCAACTTTATATTAAAAGTGCCAAATGTAGAGAAATGTTAAATAAATTAAAATAAGAGAGTTTCTGTAGTATAATACAATAATAATTTATTGCACAAAACACAAATTGGCAAATAACATAATAATTAAATTTTATTAATACTTAAACTCGAGCATTCCCACCAAAGCAGCACCTTTTTGCAACATGCAACAATTTAACTACAAAATTAGGTATTTCTAGCTACTCAATTTTTTACCTCATAATATCATTAGTGATGCTATGACCTAAGACCTACACAAAAAGGAGTTATTCGTTAATTTTCTCAGGTAGGAATCGAATATACGACCTTCACAGTCCAGAGTCCAGAGTCTATATAATTACTCCTGCCTTTTTGATTCCAAAGAAAAAAGCGGTTTTTGATAAACCAGTATAAGATGAACCCGATGTCGTATGGTAGAGAGTTTATGGTAGAGCTCAAATAATAATGTTATTTTGATTGAATAAATTATTCTTACTTCAGTAATATTCTAGGCTAATTAAGCTAAATCGAGTTCAGTAAATAATGTTATCTTAAACTTTATTTAAAGAAACAGGCAAAGTAGAATAAACTCAAAATTAGCATTTCGAAATTGAAAACTCTCTCTTTTTACTTTTATCCAGGTATGATTTGGTTATATATTAATATTTTTTTTCTACATTGTATACAAAACGCAGACATATATTTGCCAGAGACCAGAAAAACGCTTGAAATTCCTAGAATTAGATACCTACTGATTTTAGGAATTAAAGAAGCTTTTTTTATCTTTGCTAATTTATTTAACGGAGATATTAAAGAATATATTTATGGTGCCATAACAGCTAGCTTATAGGATTATATAATAATTACTCTATATACCTATTTCCTTTGAGACCGCAGACCTTATAAAAATTATGTCATACAAATACCATTGCTCTACCTCGCATTGAGCGAGTTTATAAGAAGATTATTTCTATGTTTTACTTCAGATTTGTATGTTTTACACATTTATTTAAGCATGTATGTATTCATGTAATCACATTTGCAAATAAATAATAAAATAAAACAGAATTTTCTTATATTGTAATTTAGAATTTAGATTTCTCAGTATTCATTGGTGTAACCTTAATTTGGTAGAGCAAAAGCTCAAATGCGTTGAATAAAACTATAGAAATATCTTTACATAAGAATACATAAGTCCGTTGTCGCAAATTGTTAGTAAGAATGCCTAGGTTAATGTTGGCCCGCTCTACGTTCACATTTCCACAGCCGCAAGGCATACCATCGAAACTACAAGGTCGAAGAGATTCGGCTCGCCCTAATAACTGTTCCTACGAAATTCACACAAAAAACACTGTAAATAACCTCATAATTACACAATCACACACTAACAAAATACGGATAGCAAAAGTCAAAGTGAAACCTTTCAAAAAGTACTATTCGAAGCCTCTATATAAATAGGGCTTCACGCCTCGCTCGAGTCGACACTTACCAATGAAAAATAAATCCACACCTAAACATCCATTATCACATTGACAAAATAAACTTTTTATCACGTCAATTGTTTAATCACAATTTAGGAACACACGTCTGCGTTTTATTCGACACACTGGACGCGACGTCCACACCCCTCGACGTCTAGCGCATAACTGAGGTCTGGCTTGAATTTCTTGAGTGTCAGAAACTTGCACGGTGGGTTGCGCTCGCGCACCCAACGGATGGTCCGGTTTCAACTTCGCCTTTTGTCATAGGAATGACTTGGTTTACGAAAATTATGTAAGAAAAAAACACTTGTGTTATTGCGAATTCCTCGGTTGTATAATAATAAAAACAGCTTTATAAAAAGGTTTGTTGAACTGACTGTTTTTATGATCTAGAAACTTATGATAATATTTTATCCCTAACAATACAATTACATTCAAAGTAAAACACCTAAACCTATTCTTAACAAAGCCAGCGTGTACCTATGAATATCTTTGTCTAAGAATGTTTATTATAAAGCATAAAATATAATACTAAATCAATGTAGAGCCATGGCTAAATTATTTGTTTATTAAATATCTCTACAATTTGTATTTGTACGAAAAGTAATATCAATTTAGTACTTGAACTAACTACATCCTTGGCGTTGACCGAGCAATAACCGGCTAAAAAGTAGAGTACTGTTTCGTATGTTTATCAGGAGCATTAGGTATATATTATACCAAATGACTTAGCCATATTAAAGGTTATAACTAACAGAATGAAAGATTTTATTGTAATAATTCATCTTCAATATTATGTTATTTACAATTGAATAAATATTATGAGAGATAGAGTGGGTATATCATTTTAATCACAACTGGGCATTAAGGAGAGTGGAATGTAAATTAAGTTTGATTTACATACTGATAAAATATAATAATATAAGAACATAAATATTATACAGTTATTAAAATAAAGTTGTATTCCAACACGCACGATAGTATAATAACCCAAGAGTATTGATTGGCTGAAAAGAGTAGAGATACTCGCATCTCTATATTGTATTAAAGAACCAGCTAACTGTTTTTAAATATTTGGTTATAAAAAAAAAAAACACTATGTCCTTTTAAAATATTATAGATTAGGTACTTAGGAAATATTCATACTCAGTTATTACTTATTATTTGCATTGAAAAGTGTTTAAATAAGGAAGACATTAACGCATAAACTCGCGTGCAAGAGCTAGCTATAAATACACAACCGTATGACAGTGAACTAATATTCAAATGAATCGCAGAATACATAAATAGCTGAATTGACGAAGCATTTTAATTGCAAATAATAAATTTCTTTTTAATTAGAACTCTTTATCCGATACCATCCGCTTACGTCACAAGTTATACAACGCCTTAAGTAAGTAAATACGTTAAGTAATATTAGAACATATTTGGATGTAATTAATTTAAATTAAATCAGACGTTTCGTTGGATAAGGTGTATCAGATAGCGGAATACCAAATACGTTGATTTTTATTGTTATTGTCCTTTTAGGGGCTTATCTAAATATATGAAAGAGCATCGTGGTTTCAGTTGTATATTCGAGACTGTTGTAATGTATTTGGATAAATACTATATTTTTCCACAAAAAAATTTAGCTTAAATTTTCGTATACTCAGTATGTAATACATAATACATTTATTTCTAGATAGGTCGAAGTCAAGCATTTTGAACAATTTAACGAATAAAGAAGGGGTCGCCTGGAAGAGATCACTCTGAAGTGATAAGGCCGCCCCATTATACATATTAAAGCTGTATGAAATTGCCTAAGTTCTCGAAGCTAAAGTTCGTGGAAGTTGATTTTGGTAGAGTTTTATTAGTATGTAATAAATAAACCTATGTAGAGTCTGGACTCTATCTACTGATAAAAGTTATAATTACATTATAACCTATCAATAACTCGTTTATAAATCATTTAATACGTACCTAAGACTCATACTTGTATTTATATTTAGCTTTTAGCAAATAGAGACCAATCCTGATAACAGTATTTACGTAAAACATGAAGCAGAAAATTTGAAACTAGAGGCGGTCAGATAAGATTGAACTTGTCCAAATCGGAGCACATTTTTATGAGCCTAGGTTACGTAGTAACTTTTATATAGGCTAACGAGAAGTCGAGCCAGTAAAATAAAGGATCAATTTGTTATAGGACCCTACATACATACTACCAGCTGAAATGCTGAAAAAACTATGTGATGATTTTGATATGCGACGCTTTACGCTTTTGGCTGTAATACACTACTATAAGATGTCGCTCAATTTAATATATTACATATTATTATAATATTTTATGGAACTTTCTAGACGTCAGTTTCACATCAATGTATCACTAAACCGCGGGCTGCGGTAAATGATTATAATGTTATTTGTAACTAACTTTCTCTGGTTTTCTTTCCGTTCTTATGGTGATAAGCTCTTTATTATTATAATTTAGTTTTACTATTTAGTGAGAAAATGAGAAAAACTAGATGACATAGTGACTAATTATAATCAAACACAGAAAGTGAGCATGACTCTTTCTGTCTCAACTTTGTATGTGCGTCTTAGGGCCGGCGCCCACTGCCGGCACGGCGTGGCATGGCAGGGCAGACGATTTTATTACTAATGAAGTTATTTTGAATCTTATTTCAATCAGTTTAGAATTCAAGTTACTTTATTTCGATGCCACGATGCCGCGACGTATCGCAGGATGCTGCAGCATGACGCGGCACGCCGCAGGATGCGGCGGCATGACGTGTCTTGCTGTTTCATTCCAAGGAATGCCGCGGCGCGCCATTGCATCCCGCGAGGCTTATGCGTCACTTTGGGGTTGTGGAATTATGATTGCTAGCTAGTTGAAATAAGGTTGAAACTTATGCAGCATTAGTGGGGCTTTTAGCAGGATGCCATGGCATGCCACTGAATGCCGCGGGATCACACAGCACGCCGCGGGATGCCACTGCACGCCGCGGGATGCCATTGCACGCCGCGGGATGCTCTGCCGTGCCATGCCGTGCCGTGCCGTCAGTGGGCGCCGGCCACTGCGTCTGTTTTGTACGTGTTCGAACTGATCATGTATTATAGTTTTTGGTAACTTAACTCGTATATTATGTTTTGGTTTGGTTTTTCTATATTTAAGTATCTATTATGCTATTGTGTGTTACTTCAAGCTTAATTTCAAATCTACGTAACAACTAACATCTCTAACGTCTTATGGGAAATGTTGGAACACATAATACTATACGTTGTCGATTTGTTTTTCCTTTAACTTTTAAACCTTATCACATAGGTACGGTCTACAATAGAGATATCTTGAAAGGCAATCAAATTTATTTGTAACCAGCCCTACCTTTGTAATTCTAGAAAAGCGCCACCTATGTATCTTTGTATGAACTAATATTAATACTACATATACGTAAATGTTTATTAACAATATCTCTAGGTGGCGCTTTATTAAAATTTCTAAACTTTGAAGAATTATTTATGAATATTATTGTTTTTATGGCAAATAAAACACAAAAATACTGTCTAATACATTTATTTATAAACAACTGAACACAGTTCACATCGATCTAAACTTTAAACACCTACATACACATCCAATTATTTTTTTAAATGATATAACAATATGGTATTTACAATGAGTACCTACATTAACAACATGGTACATTTTTACTCGCCGGGAGCGTATATTTTTATAAACATTCTAATATAGAGTTACATATTTATTTTATTTATTGTAATAAAGCGCATCCATACATTTCCGGCAATTAAAATATTTAAGCGTACAACATTCAACATTTATATAAGCTTATAGATAAAGCAAAATAGTCAAATACAACAAAACAAATTGATTTAACTAAATATAAATAGAAAACTATTTTAAAATATGTAACGTACATTTTCAACCATACTATATTAATTCATTCTAATTTCTAAAAGTTGGTACATTTATACGATATATTATTTAGGTAACAAAATGTATAATTAAATAAAAATAAAAACAATTTAAAGCCTACAAAAGAGAATTTTGTCTACTACCTTCATAAGAAGATACTACATTCCATAACAATTCTATACTGAGCATCTAATACCCTATAAAAACTTATAATTTGGCGCTAAAAACAACACAGCTTATAGCAAAACTTATATTCTTCATAAATATATAATCTGTTAAACAACGGGTACAGACAATAAAATACAGACTATACAAAATTATTGTTTACTGTCACAGACCTGCCAGTCATATTATTTGAACAACTACTAGCGGTACACAGTAAATTTTAAGCAATATCAAATACATAGTAACTAATATTTTATAGACTGCAATGATTAAACATACAAAGGAAATATCCAGAATGGTTACCTATGATGGTCTTTTAATATGCAAAAATAAAAAAAAACATGTCGAAGTAATGATACCGATATAGGAACCGATTTTCACGATATTTTTTGTGCTATTTTTCTTCGCTTCGAATTTGTATTAACATAGAGCAAAAGAATTCCAAGAAAATAATATTAGAATGTTTTGTTTTTACTCAACATTGCAGTCTATAACTATTTAATATTTATTCATAATATAACTACGTAATAATACTGCTAAGACTGATACAAACAAATTCACTAATACTATCCGTAGAAAAAATACTTTATAAATAGGAATGCTAATGCGTTTTTCAGAGGTATGAACGTTGCTTTATCTACATAAGCGTTTATTTTTTAAATATACATACATACATAATATTAAGCCTAATTACTCTACAAAGGTTCTATAACTTTCTACAAATATTATAGACATATTTAGATTCTGTGTTATAAATCAACAGTTTTTTTTTTACCCACACAAACTATTTTTAAGGTATAATCCGCACCAATAAATGATAGCTTCACGAAAATAGGCTGTTTCAATCTATGATAATATTGAATACTGAAAAAATATGTTTGTATAAGTACTTACTCACTTTTATTTATTTTATTTAATCTATCTTTCCTCTCACACCTTAAAATCTCCCAGCTTCTAATGGCTTCTGACTGTATTTATAAGTACCGCAAACCAAGCTACAAAGCTTTTTCCACACATTTAAAATATTAAGTATAGGCCATGGTTGGCTTTAAACATAAAGCCAATGTTTCCAAGTGAACCGAGATACTGGAGCTCCACTTCTGATGGCTTCGTGTTCAGATTCTGGTGAGATGCAGCAGGCTATACGCTGAGGATTTAAATAAAAATTGTGTTGTTTAATGTTAAATATATCAGGTTCAGGTCCATGCATATATTTTTTGACTGTGAAGCAAGAGAATTATACGGTAACATGACGTCGTTGATGGTAACGATTCTTACCGTTGTTACTTAAATTATTTTTTCATTCTGTTCAAATTCAAATTCTAATTCAAATTCAAATTCAAATTCAAATTTCTTTATTTGCAGAATGTAGATTTACAAAGATGTTAGGCAGGTACATATTACATAGACTCTTAAACATTCTGGCTCTTAATTGAGCATGCAAATATATTATAAATTACAATAAATAATTTTATATTACACAAAACTAGATCCCATTACAAAATTATAGCAGCTATTATAAATTTTTACAAACAAATAATTCGGTCGAATATTCGGTTCGGAAATTAGTTATTTTTACATAATACATATTATTATAATAAATAAAGATACAAAAGTCAATACAATATTTAAGCCTAAGCCAAGTCCTCGTTCATCTTAAATGTCAGAAATTCATTGACCGTATAAAAGCATTTTTGTTTCAGAAATGAAGTTATCCTCCATTTAAATTTATTAAGATTAAAACTCCTTATATTTGCGGGAAAGTGATTATAAATTTTTATAGCCATTCCTTGACAATTGGCACAAAATAATTTTGATTTACACATGGGGAAGCGTAGTCGGGTGGGATCCCTAGTCTGAAACAGGCAGTCTTTTTCAAAAGTAACAAAATTATGTGTATGTTTTTTTACGAAAAGAGCTATCTCGAGAATATAAAGGCAAGCTACAGTCAGGATCTGAAACCTTCGAAACATCGGTCTGCAACTATCGAGGGGTCCTATTCCTGTTATAGCTCTGATACACTTTTTTTGAGCTAGAAAAGCTTGGTGTACGTCAGTAGAATTACCCCATATTAAAATGCCATATCTCAATATAGAGCCAACATAGCCGTGGTAAGCAACAATAGCGGCCCTTTCTGAAACCACATTACGTAAATTTCTTAGAGCATACACGAATCTATGAAGTCGTGATGCAACTGTTTGAATTTGCGATTTCCAATTACAATTCTTGTCAATAATAACACCTAAGAACTTAGTTTCTGCAAGCTCGGTCATTGATGTTCCGCGAAAAGTTAAATGTAGTGGGGTTGTTTTATTTTTATAATTGTGAAATTGAATAAAGTTTGTTTTACCTATATTAATATTTAAATCATTAATTTCTAACCATTCTATTACATTTTTAATTGTGTTATTAATAACGGATTGGTAGTCAGTAAGATTGTTATCGGCAATAATAATTGATACGTCGTCAGCAAACAGTACACATTTATGCGGTGTTATATTGGGCAAATCGTTTATATATAGGAGGAATAATAAAGGTCCAAGGACGCTTCCTTGTGGCACTCCACTTCTGTTATATTTAGGAGCGGATTTGTGCATTCTAACGTTTAGATCCGAGTGTGCGTGGGCTATTTCTACGTATTGTTGACGATTTTTAAATAGCTTTCGAGCCAATCAAGTGCTGGTCCTCTTATTCCATAGAGATTACATTTATGGAGAAGAGTATTATGATTAACAAAATCAAAAGCCCGACTCATATCCAAGAAGATCGCTGTAACCTTTTCTCGCTTGTCCATATGCTCTATCAGTGTTTTTACTAAATAGAATGTAGCCAATGACGTTGATTTGTTCTTTTGAAACCCACACTATGTTAAATTTTTCTAAAAATGAATTTAATTTCCTATACATAGCTTTTTCAAATACCTTCGCTAGAATCGGGATCAGAGTTATGGGTCTGTAATTGTTAAGCATCTGTTTATCACCTTTTTTATAGATCGGCTTAACTATAGATATCTTCAGGCAGTCTGGAAAAGTGCCCTGTTCAAAGGAAAGGTTTATAAGGTGAGTAATTACGTCCGTCAGTTCTGTCTTGCAGTGCTTTAAAACGTGGGTTGTAATAGAGTCGTACCCAGCGGCTTTAGTATTTTTAAGGGATGCTATTATTGAAGATATCTCTAGAGTAGTACAGGGTGTCAGAAATATAGATGAATTCAATGTTTGAACAAAACTAAAGTCTGGTGCTAATCCTGCAGTTCTTGTTTGCGTTATGTTAGTAAAGTGGTTATTGAATTCATTGGCTATTTGATTCGCGTCAGTGACAATTTTTCCATTAGCTTTGATTGGACCTATTTCATCAAACGACCGCACTTCATCTATCTTCTTTTTGATTATATTCCAAGTTGCTTTAGACGCGTTGCGTTTTTCAATAAATAAAGTTGCGCTTTGCGTTGTTCAATAAATTGTATCTTCGTATAGCTAACATAATTAAAGAAAAATAAAGCAACACTAAATTAAATTTCGGCTTATAATATCAACACGAAAATTTCAAGTGAAATTAAATATTACAAATCTCAATTTAAGTTCCAAGAAAATTGACCTAAAATCACTTCAAACACATGTTAGGTATACAAAATTTCATAGCAATATTTGATTAAACACAACTAACCTGCCGACAAGTCCCCGGCGTAGTAGCCAGTTTAAATATGGCGACCAATGGTATCATCAATATGGAAGAGCAGGCGAGTCCCCAGCCCAGTACTTCGGCCCACGCGGGGTATTTGTAGTGCTGGTATTGGAGCGGCTGCTGGTATAGCAGACCGAATACCACCACACCCTGTGGTGTGAGAACAGAGTGTGAAGAGATATGCAGGGAGAAGATATTATACAGTGGTGGACGTTTAATTATATATTAGAAGAAAAAAATATTGGCGGCATTTCAACAGGTTTTGACTTTGGAACACTCAAGCCATGATGTTTCTAATTTGTTGTCCAAACTGAAAATACTCGGAATTCAGACTTCACTTAGAGTTGTTTAATTTTATTAATTTAAGCTAATGTTTGATTAAAATTAAGCAATTTCTTATAAAACTAGATAAACGGGTGTTCTATTACATATGAAATAATACTTAATCTCTAATAGGTTAATACATAATAATGTTAAATGAATTTGATGACTACGTCGTCGTGTTACGTGTTTCTAATTAAACGTCCACCACTGTATATATGTATATCTTCACTTATATATATGGAAGAAAAAACGGATTGGATACGGCAAAAAGGAAGAAAACAAAGGGGTTGTGACCTAGGAGAATGTGAAAATATATGGAGGTAGAACGTTTTTCATTGAAAGAATACCCAAGGTCGCATAAGAAAAATAGAATGAAAACAAAATAAGGTGCAAGACAAGAAGATGTAGAAAACTAAAGCAGTGTCATCTGCATAGAGTAACACGTAAGGTATGTGTAGTGCTGGTATTGAAACGGCTGCTGGTATAGCAGGCCGAACACCACCACACCCTGGTGTTAGGGAAGATGAAGAAAGAAACTAAAGAAGATATAAAGATATCATATGACCAAGCAAAGTGTTGTATTTTTCGTATCATTTTTTAAAATTGTATCCCAAAGTAATTAGGCAGTAATAAAACAGATATTCAATTAACGACATCTTTGATTTCACTCCGTCTCGACCTTACATGGCGACCCTGCCAGGATAATATTATAATATAGAAAAATATATATAGATTGGAAACAATTATTAGGGAACAAAACAGGATAATGAGTTGGGTAAGGATGAAAGAACGTGCAAAGAAAGAAAATAAGAAAACACAAAACGATATAATACTAAGCGGTATCATCTGTATAGAGGAGCATGCTGGGTACATCTAGTACTGGTCAAATTATTATCAGTGTTTTTTGAAGCATCCATATTCATTATTAACAAACTTTCTACATATTATTCATAATATTAGTAGAATATATCGACTATCGACATGACGATGGTCATCATCGTGATATAGTTCTACGATACTACTATTAATATAACGGCAGTAGGATATAAATATGTACTTACAATAATAAATACGGGGCTCACAAACTTCCAGCATATTCTCCAATATATACCTGGCCGGAAACCGAGCATTTCTTCCACGTCATCGGAGAACCTTTTCAGACCTAGAATTATTATTTTAAATAATGAGATATTGAATGAAAACACTATATAAGTAAATAAGAACACTTTTATTTACCATAGAACCAGGAAACAGCAAGAGCTTCGAACAAGGCAGAGCAGAGAAGAGAGATTCCCGCCGCATATGTATCCAGTAAGTGGAACATATAGATTCCACCCTGAAAGGTAAGATACGAATCATTTTATTGTAGTTTTCTTCTTTGAGGATTTTTTTTGCACGAGCGACTATTCTTTATTTATGTCTCCCTAAAGTGCTATGAATAGGTAGTAAAATTATGTAATATCATGAAAGTGACTGTTGGAATTCATAATTACAAAATTTTAGAAGGGTTTCAAAACATCGTGTTACGTGTTGGTCCACAGACTAATATTTTATTATAAATATTTTTTGAATAACACTTTACAACAGACTCGTTACTTTATGTGTGTGCGCTTTCTGCAGCAGCTCCGTGATCACGCACTCTAGCCCGCCCATCTGTGTGTATAGTGTGATGTGTGTGTTGTGTATGTACTGTGAGTGTGATCGTTCCAGCAGCTCCATGATCACGCACTCTACACCTCCCATCTATGTGTGTATGTAGTGTGTGTGATGTAATGTGGTAATGTGTGCATTCACTCCAGCAGACCCATGATCACGCACTCTAAACCTCCCATCTATGTGTGTATGTAGTGTGTGTGTGATGTGTGTGCTGTGCATGTGTGCATTCACTCCAGCAGATCCATGATCACACACTCTAACCCACCCATCTGTGTGTATAGTGTGTGTGTGTGTGTGTATACACTGACCGGGGTCACATTGACACACGCCACACAGAAGGACGCGCACACGACGAGCAGCGTGAAGTGCTCGCGGCGCAGCCAGGCGCGCCCGCCGCCCGCGCGCGCCGCGTCCAGCAGACCCGTGATCACACACTCTAACCCACCCATCTATATAAAAGGTTAGGTTTAGAGACATTTATTTCAAATAATTTTACAATTTCCTTAGGGCCGATTTTTCAATGCTTGGTTAAAACATAACCGTCCAATAAAGTTGTAGTATATTAGTGAGGGTACACACAAATAATGTCACCGATCGTATGTCAGTTTGTTGTGTCAAATAAAAGTGATTGCATCATCCTTGTGTTTTAATATAAAGTGAGCCTCAAATACCATAATTGGCGACGAGGAAATAGTAATTCACACGTGAAAAAGTATAAAGAATACAGTGAAATATGTCTTTTGTTGGAAATGCATCATTTGGCAGCAATCTCACATTCGACCACCGCGCGCAAGAATGAAAATGAAGAATATATTCATTAGTCGTTTTAAGCAGTATTGCACGGCTAACAGCATTGATGAACATACAGACAAAGCCGGGGTGAAGCGCCGCGCGTTGTTGTTGACAGCGTTGGTAGAAGACACTTATCGCGTCGCTAAAGATTTAGTATTTCCTTCGGATTTAGAAAACATCGAGTACGCCACACTCGTACAGAAGTTAAACGATCATTTTATCTCGAAGAGAAGTAGTTTTGCTGAAAGATATTTGTTTTATAAGGCTGAACAAAGACCGGGGGAAGATTTAACTGAATGGGCGGCGCGAGTACGACATTTAGCGCAACATTGTGGCTTCAAGGGCGAATTGGACACAGCACTACGTGATAGATTTGTATTGGGTCTAGTAAATGCCAAAGAAAAAGAAAAGTTATTCGCTGAGAATATCGATAATTTGTCTTTCAACAAGGCGTTGGAGATGGCATTAAGCGTGCAGTGTGCCCGCTTGGCATTGCAAAGTGCTGATTCGGCATCATCGGCGAGTTTGCAGCCGGGAGTTGAACGAGGTCCGGTAGGTGTGTTCGCCGTCCGTCCCGGCGCCCCCGGGAGGGCGGCCCGGGGCCCCAGCTTCAGTGAGAAAGTGTTATGTGTAGTGTGCGGTGGTAAAGGCCATTCAAAAGAGCAGTGTCGTTTTAAAAGTTATAGTTGTAATAAGTGCGGTAAACAAGGGCATTTACAACGAGTTTGTAACGTTAATGTTAAGCGTAATAATTATGTAGAAATGCACGGCGAGGACTCTGAAGTTGGTGAGTTATTTAATATTAAATGTTTAAATGGAGAACCTATGCGTCTTTCGGTGTTGTTGGATTCGTTAAAGTTTATTTGTGAAATCGACAGCGGTAGTGCAGTATCCGTTTTGCCATATCTTATTTATGAAAAATATTTTAAACGTAAACTGTTGTTACAACCGAGTAGTGTGGTGTTTAATTGTTATAACGGGACTAGAATTAACCCATTGGGTTATATTTGTATGAACGTTACCTATGATAATATCGTTAAACCGATTAATTTTTTTATTGTAAACACACACAAAAACCAACCGATACTTTTAGGCCGTGATTTTATTTCTATTTTTAGTTTGGAGTTTAGTTCGTGTAACTACAACAGTTTAGAATCAAACGGACTTGCAGATAAGATTTTAAATAAATATTCTGTACTTTTTAGTG
>CAJQZN010039646.1:0-15407 GCA_907164685.1 Colias eurytheme | reverse complement strand
GAGCTGTCACCTTGTCAGTGTTGATAAAAAATGCGAAAGTGTTATTATTAGCGCGTACTCGTAGCAGTTCAGTAACTGCTTGATAAATTAGCGACCCGATGACCTGATTGGGTTAGCTGTGTGCTAATAAATGCTAAGCTAGCTAACCTAAATAACTTTAGGTCGGTTTTCCTGTATTATGCTTCCTAGTTCCTGTAATATGAAACACAATATGATACCTGAAATCACGTTTGAATGCTACTATCAAAATATCTTATAAGTTATAACACTAGTGTTTTCGAATATTTGAAAGGACGCAAATGTGACGCAAATCCATTTATTTTTAGGGCCGATTTTTCAATCCTTGGTTAAAACTTATTCGTCGAATAATGTATAAAACTTCCATTTTAAAAACGTATTCTAATTGCCCGTATTTGACGGTTTACGTGACATTTTAATATTATCGTGTAATACTTTATTGGACGGATAAGTTTTATCCAAGCATTGAAAAATCTAATAAAAAATGTTTTAAGTTCTAACTTTATTTGTCACTCATAAAGCTCTAAAATCTGTCTAAGTTTAGGATTAGAATATAGATGGCGCTGTTTACAGGTGATTAGAAGTATTTCAAAGTAGTAAGTATGTAGTATTAATTATATTTATATTGTTTTTATCTTATTGCTCTACCGCTCTACATATTCAAATATTAAACTTATAAATAACTTTAAATAAATACAAAAAATGATTTTTTTTTTTATTAATAACACAGAAAAAGTGGGGGACATTGTCTTTTAATTAAATGGTATTTAATCTAGATTACCAGAATAACTGATGGAAATTAAAACATACATTAATTTTCAATAACTAGTATTCCGCTCGCGACTTCGTCTGTTTTGTCTATAACCTCAAAAATTATGTACCAAAACCTTCATCGAGAACCACTCTATCTATTAAAATAAACCTCATCAAAAACCGTTGCGTAGTTTAAAGATTTAAGCATAGGGACGGACAGACAACAATAGCGACTTTGTTTTATACTATGTAGTGATAATTTTACTCACTCTTACTTATTTTACCGTGAGATTACTAAATACATACTGTAACACATTTAAATTACAGTAATACTTTCTCTAAGAAAACTTCTGAAGAAAAAGAAAATTAAAATGTATATGGCTAATTCTTCGACTATTAGTTTTGACATACCGATCCCGTCTCAGGTCAAGGGGGACCTGAGGTCAATAGACTTTAGTCTTGTGTTATTATTATACTAGTTTTAATGAAAATACAATTTCCCGCCATGACGTAGCACATTTTAATTTTTCTTTTCATTATAGTTTTCATTGCCATTTCCATTTTCATTTCTCGAATTTTAAATGATATTACTACGTATTTTAATCTCTGTGATCTGTTTTAATATGTTTCTATATATTATCTAACCCTTTTACCTTAAAACTTTTGATCCGATAACTTGTAATTTTTGTAACGTCAGCAACGACATTTCTTTTAACCCCAAAGCAAAGCCTGTATAATTAGCAGTACCGTCAGCAGATACTGTCCCCTTATTGATGAGCGGTGGTCGTGGGCAGATAGAGTGCACTTGTTTTTCACTGTCTGAGCGGCTAATTGTGCCATTTTTCATTCCCGTCCCTTCGTCAGAGGGCTAGCAAGCGTGTTCGATAGTGACTACCTTGGAATAATTAGGGGTTAATTTAAAATGCTCTTAATTACGTAAAAATATTTATTCTTAAATACTCGCATAGAAACAAGTTAAAGGATTACCTTAAAATAAAAAATAACTTTATCAACGAACACTAATCTAATATTATAAAGCTGAACAGTTTGTTTGTTTGAACGCGCTTATCTCGGGAATTACTGGTCCCATTTAAAAAATTCTTTCGGTGTTAGATACCTAGCCCACTCATAATCAAAAAGGCTATAAGGCTGTATAATATCATCTCGCTAAGACCAACAGGAGCGGAGCACTGCGGGTAAAACCGCGGAGCACAGCTAGTAAATAATAATATTAATTATGGAGCAGTAAACTAATTTGCGCTCTTTTAATCATATAATCGAAACGAAAAATTACTGAATCTAATGTTTCAATGTAACATAATATTTCAGAGTGCACAAAAAATTTAAAAATAGACTCCTACTCCATTCACTGATAAATAGGTAAGTACTGTTATTTTTTTCTACTAGAATTCTATGAAATATTATGAAAATTGCAACATATTCTACGAAAAAAAAAATATAAAAAACATTTGTTTCCAGTGTGCTAATATGAACACATTGTAGTGGGTGGACATCACGCCCGCGCTACGTAAAAATCACATCCATACTTCCTTTTAATAGCCGATGACATTCTCCGCTATTGTATACAGGAATGTTATACTTTGTATCTGATACTTTGTATCTGATATACGTCACAGTTTATACGTTGATGGGTAAAAGGGTGTTTTTAAGATAGAAGTAAGAGTTATAGTCCTTGATCCACCGCCCATTTTTGCAAGTGATTACTATCAAGCTAATTTTTCGTGAGTAGCTTTATTTTGATGAGATGCCCAATAATTTCATGTACGAAACTCTCGATTGTGGTAGCTACCAAAGGAAACAAGGATAAAATATTTTGATGTGATGGTTCTCAAATATCTATTAATTACTAACTGAATGTTTTTTTTGTTCAATCTCAAGATAATTATCTAAATTATTCGAAAAAATATTTGTCCTACAAAATCTATGGTTTGATCAAAGAGTCCCCCTTTCCAATGTGTATCGATAACGAAGTCATCATAATCATAAATGATTACTAACCAGCAGATTTTTTTATTTTCACTTATTTAATACTTATATAATTCAACAGACATATTGTCCTACAAATTGCGTAATAAATATCTGAGAACCGTCAAATCAAAAATTTTTATCCTTGTTACCTCTGTAAGCTACCACAATCGAGAGTTTCGTACATGAAATTATTGGGCATCTCATCAAAATAAAGCTACTCACGAAAAATTAGCTTGTAATCACTTGCAAAAATGGGCGATGGATCCCGGACTATTACACAAATAATTATTGGAAATTCGTAATAAATCGATACTATTCAACTTGATCTTCTGTACAACTATAGTAGTTGTGATGACGTCTCTTGTCTATGTTACTGAAAAATTGCAAAAACTGTCAGATTCGTATATTGAAAGTTGTCGATAAGTGACTAGTGGCTTGTAATTTAACCCATTATTTTCATCTAATAATTGTAATCGTACGGTCTTTACAATTTTGCAGTGACATTTTTAGGCTTTTTGGTGAAATAAAAACACATACTTACACTTCAATTATTTATTTTATTATAAATAAAACAAAAGCAATCATCATAAACTAGTGAAGCTAAAATATACTAGTGTATATTATTAAAAACATAAAACAGTATAACCTGACACATAAAACGCATACTAATATACCTATAGTTATGAAATTAATCTAATTTTTAATTAAAATACAAAGCGGAATTGTAAATCAAAACGAGAACTAACCATATCGCATCTCTATTGCTAATTTGAATAATTATAATGCCTTTCAAATCCTACTAATAACCTGTCTGCCTGTGTGTCTGCCTTTCACAAAACATTATAATAATTTATAGAATGCTGCAAAACTGAATGTTCGTACAACCATACATAACACAAAGAAAAAATATTATTACGATTCTTTCAATAAATGTAAAAATAATCCAAAAAAGATGTGGCAGCTAATCAATACCTTGGTAAAAAATAAAATAGACTATAATTGTGTTCCTCCAAATCTAATTATTGACGGTAAAACAATCCAAAAAGGAACTGAAATCTGTAACTGTTTCAATCATTATTTTGCTACTATAGGCACTCTTTCGGCTAGTAAATTACAAAATAATAACACCACATCAACACTGTCGCAAAATACTATTAAAAATTATCAGACTTCTACTGCAATTAGGCTCGATAAATTTGAATTATGTACAAAAAATGAAATATCTAAAATTATAGATAAATTAGACAACAATGCAGCTGCTGGAATAGACGGCGTTACTACCAAAATTATAAAATGTATAAAGAATCTTATAATAGGTGACCTCACTAATTCTATAAACAAATGCCTAGCTGATGGTGTCTTTCCCGACAGTTTAAAAGTTGCTAAAGTGACACCTATCTATAAATCTGGACCTAAATCTGACCCTGGAAATTATCGACCTATTTCAGTACTGCCTATTGTATCTAAAATTTTCGAAAAGGTTTTATACACTCGTCTGCTCAAATACCTAAATAAAAAAATTTTCTAATTGAATATCAATACGGTTTTCGTCCTAAATCAAATACACTATCAGCTACAATTGATCTTGTTTCCAAAATTAAAGACAATATAGATAAGAAGCACTTGGCCTTAGGAATATTTGTAGATCTTAAAAAGGCATTCGACACCGTCAGCCACCCCATTCTATTAAATAAATTAAAAAATATAGGTATAACTGACTCAGCGTATAAAATACTTGATTCATACCTAAACAACAGGTATCAAGTAGTAAAAATTAATAATTATATATCAAATCCCGTAGAAATCAAATATGGAGTCCCTCAGGGCTCTGTCTTAGGACCGTTGCTTTTTTTGGTATATATCAATGATATTAGTAGCGCTGGATTGTCAGGGAACATATCACTGTATGCTGATGATACCTGTCTCTTCTACTTCGGGGATTCAGCAGTCAACTTAACTAAAGTTGCTCAAAATGATCTTAATTTATTAAATAGCTGGTTAAAGTTAAATTTATTGACAATTAATGTTAAAAAGACATCATATGTAATCTATGCAGCCAAAAATAAAAAAATATCTTATTTTCCACCTCTTACAATAGACTCGCAACCATTAAACAGATCTAACGAAGAAAAATATCTTGGCCTAATCTTGGATAATAAATTAACATTTAAATCACACATAAACCACGTGAGATCTAAGTTAATACCACTTACAGGGGCTTTAAGAAATGCTGCTAAATATATACCATTTAAATTACGATATAGTATCTATAACACGCTTGTTAAACCACATCTAGATTATCTTATCCCAGTTTGGGGGCAATCGGCGCCTACTAATTTAAAAAAACTACAAATTACGCAAAACAAACTAGTAAAAATCCTTTTTAACTTTAATTTTTTAACGCCAACTAAGGATCTATACTCCCGTACCAAATTGTTTGATTTAAATAAATTATATAAATATCACACATGCATACTGATTAAAAATATTCTATCTAATAATATAAAAACACAAATAACACTAAACAAAAAATCCCACAAATACCACACACGAAAGAGTGATAACCTTGAATTGCCATTTATAAGAACTCTATACGGTAAGAGAAACTTAAGATTTGAGGGAGCACAATTGTACAATAGCTTGCCTAAAGCAATTAAAGAATCCTCATCAATTACTATTTTTAAAAATAAGTTAAAGACATACTTAACTAATTTCGATAGCTGATTGTGTTATACTAACTGCAAAATTGTTATTTCTCATAGGTATGTGTAAAAGATCATTGTATTGTTCTTGTTTATTTTATGAGATAAATAAAGTTCTTTAAACCGAATATAGATACAGAACAGAGAATCAGTTAAGCATTCGATATCAAAATCAACATCTAGGATTTAAATCTATACTTACTAATATTATAAAGCTGAAGAGTTTGTTTGTTTGTTTAAACGCACTAATCTCGGGAACTACTGGTCCGATTTGAAAAATTCTTTCGGTGTTAGATAGCACATTTATCGAGGAAGGTTATAGGCTATATTTCATCACGCTACGGGCAACAGGAGTGGAGCCACGGGGGTGAAACCGCGCGGAGCAGCTAGAACAAGTATGAAATCGAACACAACTTTGAAGTACATACTACATACTTACATTTCATCGAAAAATTATAATTAGTCAAAAAATTCCAAAAAATGTAATTGTAATTTGACAAAAAATTAAGAACTGCCTACAATTTAACGCTTTATTTTCGGTAGACGTCATATTATTCTACTGAATACAACACATCGTATGGTGGTACAATACCTAAATGTTAAATATATGTTACCAAGATTCAAAAGTGCTTCTAGAAGATTGAATAAATAAATGTTTGAGTTTGAGTATATAATTAAAATTAATACATTAATTTATTATCAATCCAATTTACTTGCACATACTCCATCACTGCTCTTATAAGTACTCATTGAAAAA
This sequence comes from Colias eurytheme, assembly GCA_907164685.1. Taxonomy (NCBI): domain Eukaryota; kingdom Metazoa; phylum Arthropoda; class Insecta; order Lepidoptera; family Pieridae; genus Colias; species Colias eurytheme. The sequence goes on along the minus strand of CAJQZN010039646.1, from coordinate 9,188 downwards.
TATCGCGATAAAACTCTTTAAAAACAAAAAGTTTGATGACTTCACAACCAAAATATATACAAGGTAATGAAGATAATATAGGTGAAGATTTTTCATAATAATATAGATACATAATTTCATACTATCTCTAAGTAACTAAATAACTTTCATCATAGCGCAGCGCTAAGCATATACATATATAGAAAAAGTATATTAGCATTTCTTCACTTATTTCATTTATCATTGACCTCCTAAATATTATTAATTTATTTAATAAATACCTCCTTTATGTAATACTTATTTCAAAACGATATCTCAGACATTCATTTTGTCCACTTTTTAACCTATCGATAATAAACGTTTTATATGTATCATAAAGTTTAATTCTAGCTTTAGAAATTATTTACAGTAATCATTCTTAAACAGTTCCGACATAAATTTAAACCCCAATCTACATGATAATACTATTAAATATCAAAAAAAACGAACTAATATTACGTAGGTATCTTTGGTCACTAGTTCTATAAAAAAAAAAAAAACAAATTTAAATTTGGAACAGTTCTAAACATAACGGCCAGCTCATTAAAAAATATACGTTTATATTTAATCACAACTGGTTTCAAATTATTCTTGATATATTTCTGGTACTCTATGGTTCTTCGAATTCAGAACTCATCAAATACGCGCGTATTATTAATTGAAAAAGTCTCTTTTACGTTTTTTTTTCTAATTGACTCCATAATGCCAAAGGCCCGTTATTCATTATGCCACTTTTATAGTATTTTGAATTTTCTACCGCATAAATAATTTCGCCATCAATAAAAACGTTCGTTATCTGTACCTTTCGAGTTATTTAGATCAAGTAGATTATTAATGAATACATAGTTCACGCATTACAAAACCGGTGGTAATATTTATTAAATACACGTGTATATACGCCTATATATTTGTTTTATATTATATAATATTAAACTGTAAAATTGTATCTACTGCTTTATCCCTACTAATATTATAAATGCGAAAGTAACTCTGTCTGTCTGTCTGTCGGTTACGCTTTCCCGATTTTGATGAAATTTGGCACAGACAATCTTTAGACCCTGTGAAAGAACATAGGCTACCTTTTATCAAAACACCACGCGTGCGAAGCCGCGGGCGGAATCTAGTATATTATAGCTATATCCATCTTATAAATGCTAACATATTTTATCTTTCTGTAATAAATTATTGTTTATAATTTATTGTCTTAACATGAAGGTTTTTCTTTTCTACTTAGAAGATAGTTAATAAATCAAATCATTAAATTAAACACAACACAAAAAATATTTTTATTCACCATTTTACATAGTTGACAATAAATTTTATGGTATATAATAAATAAGGGAAAATGAACAAAATCACGAGTGTAATACGATAAATCACATAATGTTCATTACAATAATATCGTTCGTCAATTAAGACCAAACCCAACCACTTAGTAAATAAAACAAGATTAAGGCCTGGGGTACACTTTAATGTGATTAATTATTATAACTGAAATATGAAAGAACTAGCTTTCCGCCCACGGCTTTGCCCGCTTTGTCTAACACATAATAAATTATATACTAAAACCTTCGTCTTGAATCACTCTATCTATTAAAAAAAACCGCATCAAAATCCGTTGCGTAGTTTTAAAGATTTAAGCATATATAGGGACATAGGGACAGAGAAAGGACTTTGTTTTATACTATGTAGTGATGAAAGAATAATGCATAAATATGTAGGTTTTGTAAATAAAATTATAGAAAATCATTTTTCATTCATCTATGTATTTCGCGTCTAACTTTGATTTTTAAGCTATTGCATAGCTTCTATCGCGGACCTTGAGCGCGGGGACCGAATCCAGAAATTGCGTAACGAAAAACCTCACGCTCCCCACTCCGACGGGCACGGAGGTGCGGCTTGAAGGCATAGCATGCAATAGCTTTACCGCGGCAGTCCCCGAGTGCCACACGTCTTTTTTAATATTCGATTTTGACGATTGTTTCAATTGCGAATTGTGTCTATTTGAGTGTTTTATTTTTGCGTCGGCGTCTGTGTTTCATTTTTGTTAAAAATTAATAAAACAAGTTAATAAAACGTTTTTTTTTCTATCTTTCCTAAACTTAGAGCTTTTCATTATATTTTCCGCTTCACTTTAATTTCCTTTTGAATATTTTATTCAGAACTACAGGTTTCCTCTCCAAATCAGTTTTACCTAAATTTGAAATACATCCACTATTATTTCAACGAAAGATTAAAAGACTTGTAGAGTAAAAATGTAGAGTACCTCAAGATTGGATTATACTTTTATCTTACAATTTATGTTGCATATAAATAATTATACTACGTTTATTCATGTTTCTTCAACACTGTGTATTCCGACCTTAAGAATCTAGATGTCGTGATATAAACACATTGGTTTAAGACAGCGAAGGCGCGGCGAAGGCCTATTGACCGCGGTTACTCGTAAACACTATCTTCTCTACAGTCGAAAATCCCGAAACTCAACATATACATTACTGCACCGTTTCTTTACCAAACAAATGCTATCAAACATTGCACGCAATGTACATCGAAATCTAAGCTTGTCTGTAACGATTGCGCTGCACGCAATACACTGCCAAACGATATGAGCCATTTTTGGTAGCACGTTTGAAAGCCAGCAATGTATCCGAACAGGGAAATAGTATCAACTGTCCAGTGAATGTTGATGAGTGCGTACAAATCACGTTTCGCGCGAATCAATACTTGAACCCCCCTGTTTATTGCAGGGGTTAGTTGGGGAGGTATCGACCGGGCCCACCTGACCGTCACTAATCATAGCTCATCCCGACACCTCTCTACTCGAGTGTACTTGTACAGTCGAGTACACAAACACAAATGGATACGCTGCGCGATTGTATGTACCGAGCTTTATAGTTTCGAATGTGTGGTTACGCGTAGGTCGTTTGGTCTTTGAAGTTTGGTTTATTTTGCGATTAAAAATATTGCTATAAAGTAGCGAGGAAAGCTAATGGTATAAATTACTTGTAATTAAAATTGATTGAATCTAATTAGTTCGACAATATTTCCATTTTAAAATTAAATACGAATTAATTTCTAGCAATTATAGATTACTACTTAGTTCCTTGATATATCAGATTATTTATAGGTATGTTTTATGTATTGTAAACTTTCATGAAACGCTTTGTATCCCGTTTCCAACCTGGATCAAAATTGACATCTTCTCAAAAAATAAATCTAATACTAACCTACGATGGATTTTCCTTATTTTTTCTTTGAATCTAGTACACTCTGCCACGAATTGGGTCACGCTACGATACCAATAGATAGACCGGAATAAATTGCAAGTTTTTTGTGTTTCAGCAAAGTGCATTTTCAGCTTATTTTGCCGTAGAGCAATAGTTGATTCTACTATAGAATTGTTGTCTTGAGTGTCATGTTACGTATTTGCAATAATAGTGCTATTTGCTAATAGTGTTTAGGGTAAGTACAAATTATTTCGAAAAAATGGACGTATTCTACTTCAGGCCTCCGTTGGACTTAGATGAAAAAGGTAAGAAGTTATATCATATATTATGATGAAAATCCATACTTAATATTATAAATGCGAAAGTAACTCTGTAATGTCTGTCTGTTACTCAATCAAGCCTTAACTACTGAACCAATTTGCATGAAATTTGGTATAGAGATATTTTGATACCCGAGAAAGGACATAGGATAGGTTTTATCCCGGAAATCCCACGGGAACGGGAACTATGCGGGTTTTTATTTGACTGCGCGGGCGATGCCGTGGGTGGTCAGCTAGTATGAAAATAAATTGATAATTGCTATATAGTACTCATATAGGTATAATGTACAAAAATCAACATCGTATCAATTTTAGATTATTTACTACGATACGAATTAAATACGCAATCACCATATTTATTTACATAACCAGAAACACAAACAACCTAGCTCTAACTATCCATATAAAACAATGCGATCGCCATTAAATCGAAAACAGGCACAATTTTGATAATTTGTGATTAGAGGTAATTGCAGGCATCGCAGGGTCACGCAGGGTAATTACATTTACGGGCCAATAATGAGAGTTGTGGCGTGCGTACTCGCGTAAGGGTAGGTTGGGGTTCCGTAGAGATGTAAGAAAAAACCACTGAAATCAAGAAGAAAAACATTATTGAAAGGAAGTAGCGTGGCTACAATTTAAGCTAGGATATGTCATATATTTTTATTCTAAATTATATTAAGTTTTTCTAAAGTATAAAATTCATTCACTGAAATCTGAAACAACCTTCAATCAAAACTTCGGAGCAAAAAAGACGATTTCGATCATAGCTACATTCCAGCTGTTCATACATAACATCCTTCCACCGATGATTACTTACACCTTGCAATCACATAACTAAATACTTCAACACACACTATTGTATTGTGTGTCTACTTTTAATTTTTGTCTGTGACAGCTTTGTCCTTAATTGTAGAGCTGAATGGGAAAGGATTTTCAGCCAACAATTGATTCACAGCTGTTACTTCTAAATTTCAGACATAAAGACAGACGAAAGTTATAAATACATTATCCTACAGAACCCACAAAACTCCATAGCACGCGTGTCGCGTGACGTTGCATTGCTTTGCGGCGTGGCTTCGCTCGCTTCCGCGTCTAAATTACAAGAACTTGCACGACTTAATGCCTTATTTGGTTCCGAATTACGCGTACAGGAAGCTAAATTTATTACGAATTGTAACATAGTACGCATGATCGTAATTGCCTATTCTACATCGTAGGTAATGGTAGGGTAATGTCATGGTAATGTTCATGACTAATTACTATATAGCTATGTACTTGTTTTACACATATTTTTTTGTTTGTTTGTTTGAACGTACTAATCTCGGGAACTACTGATCCGATTTGAAAAATTCCTTCGGTGTTAGATAGCCCATTTATCGAGGAAGGCTATAGGCTATAGGTATATCATCTCTCTAAGACCAACAGGAGCGGAGCACTGCGGGTAAAACTGCGAAGCACAGCTAGTATAGTATGTAATCAAGATTGATGTAGTAGGTATTTTATCAGAATTCATACACACAGCAAGAGCAATTACATGTCTAATATAGAGGCTTTTTATCCAAGGACCAAGGTACTGTACACTGTATGTACCTACTCATCTTCACCATTGTAAATTTAATAACCAATATGGTCCCTCCTCAGTCCTCAATAAGTATAACATACTGAATGAAAATTTTCGCTTACTTATAAATTTCAGAATACTCTTCCACATTCGCAATTCATTCCTTACATAAGCAGATACTTACAATTACAATGGTCCAAACTCAATGCACAGGTGTACAAGTGTGTCCAACCCCCCCCCCCCCCCTCCCCTTGCCCCACTGCCCCCCGGCTATATTTAGCGCAGGAAGTCTCCGCTTCCACTAAAATGATCGGTGATGTAATGTCTTTTAGGGAAAAGGCTCTATTTGGAAATATTATGTAAAAGTAGGTATGAATTTTATCGAACGTGAAAAGGTGGGAAAATGAAGTGGATCATTTTTTGAATGTTGCAAAACTTACTATATGATTTTTTTCTAATGTTACTCACCTAAATATTAATGAGGATTTCAGAAAATAAATAAATAAGTACAGATTTCGGGTAAACCCTCTATAGTCAGATAAAAAATAATCGTTGGATAGATATTTATTTTTAAAGTTCAACGAACATAAAAAACAGGAGGAATAAAACACTTGTTTATTTATTCCATCCATTTATTATACAAAAGTACTAAGTATTAATACTTCTTTCCATTTGATATTGGCAAAGTAAAGTTGCATTTCACAATTAATTACCACCCCCTCATCTCAAAGTACTTACTAGAAGTCCATTTGCCATTTAAAGCTCCCTACCCTGAAATATCTACCTTATTAGTGTGATTGAGATTCCAAAGAAAATCTTTAAGTAGAGTAGAATTTAAAAGTTGTATACTTATAGAGAACCTAGCAGATGTATTGTAAATATCTTTTAGTTTTCGTATTTCTTAATGGAAAAGTGATGGCGTTCCTTGCAATAATGAGCTTTTTTCGTCTTGGTCGATTCAACGCTGTACATGAACTCTCAGTTATAAATATGTCTGAGCCACAAATAAACTTATATTAAACTATTTATTAATAAAAATATAACACTAGAAAACGCTACATTTTAGTAGTAGGTAGATACCTAACTGAAGCCTAACTGTGACTGATTTTCGCCACAGTCGATTTTAGGAAATGCATTATTTATATTATGTTTATTGAAAATCAAAAAACAAATTCATGTTGCTTTTTATTTGTTTAGTTGTTTACGTTATCTCGTTTCGTAAACAAAGCGATTAATTGTGACCGTAAAAATTTGCACAATATCCGGCCACCATTTTATGTCCGGGATAATAACTGTCAATCTTTATTAAAATACATAGATAATAAAGGCCACAGATTATGCAATATTAGCCCATAGATAATTAACTATTTTTTTATCTGTGGGGTACATGCCTTTTTTATCCGTTTATAATTAGGGATGGTTTTATTAATATTCAAGTCAGTCTCTGTAAACACCGAATAAATTATGAAAACATTGGTGTTTAAAAGTCCAAAGTAATTTACCGTTAGATGTAAATCATTTAATTATATAGATACTCTATAATAATTCCTTGAAAATTAAAATCACTACATAGTATAAAACCACAATAAAACAAAGTCGCTTTCTCTGTCCCTATGTCCCTTTGTATGCTTAAATCTTTAAAACTACGCAACGGATTTTGATGCGGTTTTTTTTAATAGATAGAGTGATTCAAGAGGAAGGTTTTAGTATATAATTTATTGGGTTTTAGACAAAGCGGGCGAAGCCGCGGGCGGTAAGCTAGTACATAATAAGAGCAAGTCTATTTACCTTATTTTAGTAAGGAAAGTTCTAATCTACCTATCGAATACTAATATCTATTCCACTTAATAAAAACGCAATAAATCGCCCTCACCTTCAAAACACCGTACGCTAAAACGGCATAAAACCCTACCATTATCTATGGCATCGATAATATTTGCACCCTCACCCCCCTGGGGGGAGGGAGGGCGCAATTGTCGGAATCAAACCGCAACACAATAGGACCGTTCTAACACAAAATAGATCGACAGTGGCTATATTTGTTCTTCTTATACGTGTTTTTTATACTTACATGTGAACGGATTATCCTTTTGTAATAGTAGATTAAGGGCCGATTTTTCAATCCATGGTTAAAACTTATTCGCCCAATAAAGTATTACACGATAACATTAAAATGTCACCCGTAAACTGTCAAATATAGGAAAATAATACACTTTTAAAATGGTAAATGTAAATATGTTATTCGACGAATAAATTTTAACCACGAATTGAAAAATCAGCCCTAAGGCCGGCCACATACATCAGTTTTCCTGATTCGGAAAACGGATCAGGAAATCGTATCAGGAAAACTGATGTATGTGGCCGGCCTAAGTACGGAAAATTATTCGCTTCCGCGTAATGGAAAAGACGAAGAATAACTTCATATCGATAATGGGAGTGTAATTAATCCAATCCATCCATCCAATATGCAATATGGCATAAATATAAAAAATCATATTATTGTCTGTTTTGAGACGTTTTTATGTTTTACACCCAACATAATTTTTTAAGGTCGATATTTTTGAACAAAAATTGGAAATGTTTAAATGTATTATAGGTAAGTGCCGTAAAGGTTTCCTAGATATTTTCTTTGGAGAATTTATAGAATATTTAATTATGCATTAGAATATTCTTTAAAGTTGTTATTTTTGATCGAAATGTCATCATAATTTAACGAAATGACGCATTGTGTTCAGTTTTTCTGACCTTTTCAAAAAATGAAAACCTACCATTTTACTTTCCAAAGCAAATCTACTTCCTTGACCGAATACACAATATACAAGTATAAGAGAAATCCACAGCTGTTTATTCAGTTTATGATTACTAAATAAAGGGAGAAGGGATGACCGCTAAGAGGGATGGGGTGGAAATCTCGCTTATTTTGCGTCGGGAAATATTTCAATATCTTATAGATATAGTGTATTGCAATTTGATTCTAAATAGTTGAATGTGTGAGCTCAAAATGAAGTCAAATTCAAGTGCTATTGAAGACTGAAAAAAGCTCTGCTTATAGAATAGTTATTTTGTAAAACGCATTTTTTCGCAAGTACCCTTTTTTTAAGTGGGGAAATCTTGCATAGATACCCACGGCCTCCGGGGAAGAGGCCGTTTCGCAAGTACCTACGGCGTACGGTCTACCTACTTATGTACATGTATTTCTATATTTAAATTAATTATACAAATAAGTGCATATATTGGAAATATATTATGCATATCGTGAAAATTTAATGCACCTATAACGTAGGTAGCTACAGCTCTCAAATTTAACCCGCCATTGGTGACCTCATATGTCTGTGAGACCGGGCAGTTAAAGAAACCCAAATATTTTTGTCACCTTTTATCGAATTTCACTGTGGTTTCGAGTAGCTGCCTAATTTCGCGCCCCCTACCCTACCCCTACCCCACGACAGCGACGCGGGCGCACGTTACTGAGTTTTGGCCCCAACCCGGTGCGTGAGACCGGCGTCACCAACTAAGTAAGTAAAATGGTTATTGTGTATTTTTTTTATTTTACTTATTTTGATAAAGCTGTTGTTGTAATTTATAGTTTAATCATATAATTCTATTATTAGTAAGCGTTTTGCTAGATTTGATCGATATTTTACAAGTAATTCCGTGTTTTTTGTTCAAATTGTGAACACTGTTTCAGCATGTCTTACGAAAGTAATCAGTGTCGTCTCGAGGCTCTTTTGCAAGAAGCAGTATCTGATAAGGACAGATTACAAACGTCATCGGAAAGTGAATCTGGAAGTGACTTCGAACCAGATAATTTCGAACCAGATCGCACGTAGTACCAATAACTTGCTCGAGTTGTTTGGCTGTTGAAGATGAGTGATTTTAGTATTGTATATTTTTTTTTTTTGGTCGAAGTATTACTATTTATGTTACTTCATTTTATGTTTTCAGTGTCATAAGACTGACTAAGCCTAATTTTACTGTTAAATAATTAAGATTGATGCTTTATTTTTGAGTTTTAAAAAAACTTTGTTAAAATACTTGACAATTTTAGTTATTTCA
>CAJQZN010039644.1:0-15825 GCA_907164685.1 Colias eurytheme | reverse complement strand
TAAGTACTTAAAATAATCCTAATTTTAAACTGTGATTTTTAATTTCGTATCTGTGATTTTGCATGTTATTGTTGCTTTATTTTAATGTTTGGTTTTATTTGTTATCAAAGTTGTATTTACGTAGATACCTATTATTATTTATTAGACATTTAATTTAATTTTTATTACATATTAAGTACCTACGTATTACCTATTATTACCCATTAGTACCTATTATTAGATAAGCAAACGTTTGTTACACCGACATTGTTAATAAAGATTTATAATAATAAACTATGATTTTGATTTTAATAATGAACCATGACTTAGACATTTTTTATAATAGGTTACACTTTGCTATCTGACTGTACTTTTGATAAAAATATTTAACTAATAAATATTATAGTACTAAAACGAAATCGGGGGCTTCCACCACGGGGGCAAAACACACTGGGGGCGTATCCTACGGACCCAAATTTAGCACACATATAGAGGGTAACTTGGATTAACACATAGGATAGGTTTTATCCCGGAAATCCCACGGGAACGGGAACTATTTTTCCTTTGAAAACGCGGGCGAAGCCGCGGGCGGAAATCTAGTTTTTTTATAAAAAGCAACTAAGTACTTCAGTACAAAGACGTGTCTAATTAGAAATCTCTTAAAATTTTCCAATTGACTTAATTATGTAATACGTTTTAATTAATGTTTTTTTTTTTTCATTTTTACTACTTTGTAAATCACGCCATCTATTATCAAAACTGAGAACTTTAACCGCAGATAAGTGATAAACATATAAAAAAACATTATTTTATAATAATTTCATCACTGAATATTGTTGGCATCGAACCTAAGACCTCTGGTGTAATCAATGCCGGGAATATACACTAGGCTTAGTAACATTGATAATTTTTAATTACGTAATATGTATTTTTTTTTACAATTTTACACGAAAAAAAGGTTGATAAAATAAAAAAATGTATGCGTGTACTAGAGTACACACGTAATAAGTGAAACTTCTTTATGACCTAAAAAATGTCACGTAACGCAAAAATGTCACGCGTACGGCGTAACGCAAAAAATGTTACACTAAAATATTTTTGTCCACCCCGATAAAGAAGTTTCACTTCAAAAAAAGCTACTACTTGCCTCTAAAATACCGTAGCTTTTATTCTGTTGAAGTAATTTTTGAGTCAGTTTTTGAGTCTATCTTCATAAATCATAAGGGTTCTTTTTTTACTTTTCCTCATAAATATTTCCCCAAGCGGCCCGATCGGTCCCAGACACAATGGATTTTCTATTGTGTCTGTGGTTCCGTGGCCTGAGTTATTACACATTTTCTTATTTTTTTTTGTAAAATTTATAACTTATTAAGGCTAAAACTGAATATGATATCTAATAACTAGGTACGAATTATTCTAATTTAGTTCATCGTAGTGCACATTATGATGTCGTTTTATAAACGCTTTTAAAAGTTTTTACGAGAATTATTATAAACTGCACATTAAATAAATCAAATTCTAATCTAACCTAACTGTAATTTCTGATATAAATTATCTGCAACATTTAACTGACGATGCCGTTTACAAATGGCGATTTTATCTTTGTCAGGTTATATACCTACAGCTCCATGTAAGAAGTCTATGAGTAAATAAAAAGTAAATCATCTCAACCGTGATTTTTCCTCAGAACAGAGCGTCCTCACTGAGATCGTGAGGTGCCATTTGAAAAAAAAAGAAGTGTGTTATTGACACGTATATTGATCAGAAATCTACGCATAATACTACTAGTACACAGAATAATATTCCGTGGCATAGAGGTGCCTGTTTCAGAGTCCCCCCATATCGCTTGGGTACATAGGTAATTACTAATTACATATGTGTATGTACATATATATATTATATTGTGGTTCGCGTATCACAAATCACAATGCGGATTTGTCCAATGTGTCTTATCACGATACGTGCAGTGGAACGCGGGTGAGACGATGTAGACTGAGGTTTTATTTCGACCAATGAGATTTCAGTATAATATATTATCTAACATTTTCTTTAAATTATGTAATCTAAGCTTTCCGCCTGCGATTTTGCGCGCCAATTCACATCGCGTGACAGTTATCTTATGCGATATTCCGCTCCTATCAATGTTTTTTTTATTGAAAAACGAGCTTTCTGCGCGTTGTTTTGCCCGCTTTGTAGAAAACTTAACAAATTGGATACTAAAACCTTCTTCTTGAATCACTCTATCTATTTAAAAAACACTCATCAAAATCTGTTGCTCGAATCGATGCATTCGATTCGATTCCCACCCGGGGCAAATATTTGTGTGATGAACATCTGGGTGTTAATCTATACTAATATTATAAAGAGGAAAAGTTTGTGTGTATGTATGTATGTATGTATGTATGTATGTATGTATGTATGTATTGTTTTCACGCATAAACTACTGGACCGATTTTGATGAAATTTGGCATAGATAATCTTTAGACCCTGAGAAAGAACATAGGCTACCTTTTATTGCGAAATATGTTCCGCGGGCGAAGCCGGGGCGGACCGCTAACTTTATCTATATAGGTAAGTATTTATTTTAAAGTTTCATCAGCCATCTGGTTTCCATAACACAAGCGAAAGCTTACTATGGGATCAGATCGTGCTGTGTGGGAAAATTGTCCTGAAATATTTATTTATTTATTATTCATATCTTCCTATTACACAAAATTACAAAAATAATGACAAAATAACACAAATTTACATATTACCCCACTATAACCACACGAAGCCACCATACGTTAATCTTATCATTGACGTAACCATCCCAAACACTAGACCCGTGATCGCTGACTCACATGTCGTGACATCGATTATAGATGTTGCAATAACCTCTGGGAGTGTCAAACACACCCATTTGATATCCAATAATATTGATTTGATTGCTGATCAACTGAAAGTACATCCCTAAAACAACATTATAAATTATAAAACCTAGGTATCTATACTTTTTTTTTCGGGAGGGAAGAGCAGGCAAACCACCTTTCCTGTTCTTGGCTTGCGCCTGGCCTGGAGATGGGCTGCCGCCGAGGGGGTCGCGGAAGAATTCCAACAAATACCCGCGGCCCCATCATTAAAGCGGCTCGACGGAACACAGTGGGGTTTTAGACGGTAAGAATCCGACATAACCCACGGCTCCTTCCCCGGGGGCCGTGGGTATCTTTGGAAGATTTCCCCACTATAAAAAAAAAGAAGGTATCTATACTTTTAAATCTTATTGACGAATATACCTACATGAAAAAAAATTATGAGGACTGTATTTCCATAAACAGTAACTGGTATTACTTAGGAGTATATAAATAGTTTTTCTCCTAGCTTTTCACCCGGAAATTTGCCCGCGTGGACTACAAAATTTTCCTCATTGGTTTTCGAAGAGACAGTGCTTTTTTTTTAAATATAGATGCGTGTATAAAACTTTTACTTAATTTTTAAAACTTATCCTCTTTTAATGAAATATATATTCGTGAATTCACCGCTAAATATATTTTTACATATAAATTGTCTATATAATATAGATGTTGTTACATTGTTACATATATCGTGAAATTGAATATAATATGATAGCATATATTTAAATACTATGATATTATGTAATCTATATGTATAAAACGCAAAGGTGACTGATATAGTGATCTATCAACGCACAGCCCAAACCACTGGACGTATCGGGCTGAAATTTGGCATGCAGATAGATGTTAGGACGTATGCATCCGCTAAGAAAGGATTTCCCGAAATTATTGCGGGAACGGGGAAAAACGGGGATGCACGTACAAAGTCGTGGGCGGAAGCTAGTATAGTATATTAGTAATCGCCATTAATGAAGACCTAAATAAAATAAAATATTAAGTAGCTATTTATAAATAAAGATGTTATACCTGCCTATATATATATTCAGCTATCACTAGATAGTTTGAAACAAAGTCGCTTTTTCTGTCCTTATGTATGCTTAAATCTTTAAAACTACGCAACGGATATTGATGCGGTTATTTGTAATAGATAGAGTGATTCAAGAGGAAGGTTATATGTAGTATATAATTTATTAGGTTTTAGACAAAGCGCGCAAAGCCGCGGGCGGAAAGCTAGTAATCTAATAAATTAATAGCATATTATAAAAGTAATGTTACCTGCATTCTGTCTAATCCAATCTATAAAATTCAGTAGATTCACACAGGTGTGCTAAGGCCATAATTCATTCGCCGAATAAATAGATAACATTTTTATGGGTTTATCTCGTCGAAATATTTTATAAGTAATATAAGTGTAGATTGTGCCAATCGATATACTTAATCTATACTATCTATATTAATAATATTATAAAGAGGAAAGGTTTGTGATTATGTATGTAGGTATGTATGGTTTTCACGCATAAACTATTGGACCGATTTCAAAAATTCTTTCACCATTTTAGAAAGCTGCATCTTCACTGAGCAACATAGGCTATATTGCATTTTCAAAAAATTTTGACATCCTTACCAAAAATGCAATAATGTAAATAACCAATAAATAAAATAATCCAAGGTGTAAGAAATTCCTTAATAAACATTCCGCCATCGCGTGCGCTGCGGAATCTATTGAAGATAGAACAAAAAAAATATGTTCTACGGTATTATAGAATGGATCAATATCTACAAGAAAGTCCGCGATACCATATTATGTCCATCTTCAGTATGTTACTACAACAACTTTTTTACGTTTTAAAAGTAATTAAAAGTGCCGACAGTAATCAAACCATGTTATCCATACACATATATTAGGTAATCCTTATCCCATTAAATGATGTTTTATTATAGACTGTTTCAATACCAGCAAAATAATTTATAAATTAAAAAAAATGGATATTCCTTTCAAAAGATATAACGAATTTTTAAAAGTGTCAATCTACAGAAATACTTACATAAAAATGAAACCCGTTTTCCTTGGTCACGGCTTACGCGTGAACGGGTGTACTTATGTAGAGAAAATGTAAATATGTACCGCGGGAAAAGCCGGGGCGGACCGCTAGTAGGTATAATATAAATAGATTATTAGATAAGTAATCTAAGTTAAAGATTATTCCACGCATGATATACGAATGTATCAATGCATGTGTTGAATTTAGCAGGTAAATTGTATGTTACGTAGAATCTGATAAAGCGACCTTGACTGTTTTTTTAAGCTTTATATTAGGTTCTTCGCCCACATCGATGCTATGCTATGCTATGCGACAGCATTGCTAGTATCGCTTATCGCATTTACAGTGCGACTAAATAATGTAGTTACATAATATTATGTAAAATTGAATTGTAATATTGACATAATTTTAAAAGAGTAACGATGGAGTTTCTTGCCGGTTCTTCTCCATAGATACTGCTTTCCGAATCGGTGGTAAATGCTTTTATAAGAAATCTAACTGAATAAATAAACGTAAAAAAAGACTCCATTATTCCATAACAACTTCTGAACTTAAGATTATAGTATTGTAAACTTTGTTATATTACTAGCTTGCCGCCCGCGGCTTCGCCCGCTTTGTCTAGAACCTAATAAATTATATACTAAAACCTTCCCCTTGAATCACTCTATCTATTAAAAAAAACACATCAAAATCCGTTGCGTAGTTTTAAAGATTTAAGCATACTTACAAAGGGACATAGGGACATAGGGACAGAGAAAGCGACTTTTTTTTATACTATGTAGTGATAAAAACCTACAATGACGATCATATACATAGGCCCTCTACACTATCGTGATTGCCTCTACTCACCCAACGCTGCCCATAGTGAAGAGGACCCACACATACAGATAAACAAACACCGTAACCATGGTTACCATTGAGCAATATGTACGCCATGCACGCTTTGATCCCAATATCTGAGACCTTGTAAACGATAAACGGGTCAAGCTCAAACTATTTCGTATTATATTAATTATGTTATTTATTGGAAAACAATTTAATTTTCGTGTTTACATTTTAATGGTAAAGTGAGGAAAGTTTTTGTTGTGACTAATTTTATTGTAAACATGCGGAAAATAAGTTTTTGTTGTGACTACTTCTAGACAAAGTCAGAGCCCCTTGGCACGATTCGTACGAATGCGCCACGAGTCAAAGGTCCTCGTACGCCTTTTCTCGTATAGCAACACTACGGTGTTCATGTCGGGATAACACAACCATCCTGCCTCGGAAACACTGACCTTACAGAACAACAACCTTCTTCATGACATAGGCTCTCCCTTCGCGTATCATGGGAACAACACCAACTCATTTGTGACATAGTCATCTACGATCGCTTATCACAAAGAGACACAACT
This sequence comes from Colias eurytheme, assembly GCA_907164685.1. Taxonomy (NCBI): domain Eukaryota; kingdom Metazoa; phylum Arthropoda; class Insecta; order Lepidoptera; family Pieridae; genus Colias; species Colias eurytheme. Next base: position 9,516 of record CAJQZN010039644.1, on the reverse strand, counting down.
ACCCTGGACCGCACCGCAGCCCGGATAGCACATCGAAAATTCGGGCGACCGCGACGCTGCGGGCAGAATTCTAGTATGTATTTTAAAAATGTGTAAGGAACCCTAAATAAAAAATCGCTACAGCGCCTACAGCCAACTTATGGGTAATAAAAAAAATTATGATAAGTACCATTATTGCCCCATAAAAACAAATATGGTAACACAAGATAAGCGAAGTTATCAAGCTACGTCAAATTTTCTAAGTAAAGTCGTAAAGATAGTTTTTTTTATAAATTAAAAAATACGTTAAGAGAACAAATAAATGATTTTTATAAACTCAATTTAATTATATAGCTTTCTTATACCTATGATTTATTTAGTGTTAAATGTGAGTAAATAAAAAATATGATAAAAAACTATATTATCCATTTGTTTTTATCTACCGAATATCATCATTTAAGCGGGCTACTCACGTACCTGCGGCAGGGGCAATATTGGAATTTGACCCTTAATTGCCTCCTTAATTGTAATGTGTGCAAGCACGGGCAATTTAGAGAACAACTGTAATTTCTCCGACTGCGTCGAGATTGTTCCAATATTGCCCCTGCGGCAGGTACGTGAGAATAATATTCTGTATAATTAAATTCAATTAATATAGCCTAAAAATTGCAAAAATAAAGCACATCTAAATATATAAAGATTATTTTAATGATAAGCCTTTCGTGTAAGGAACAGGTGTAATGATTAAAACAGATTATTTCACGTCAAAATTTTATGTATCGAGCATCAAACTTAAAAAAAATGGTATAAATTTAATAAAATTGATTCTAATGCATAGATTTGATTCGTAAGATGAATACCTAGATAAGAAAGAAGTCTTCTTCTTTCATATTATTTCTCAAGTGTCATTTTATGTATATGTATTAAGTATCAAGCACAATTTAAGTTTTACTTGAGTTTTTAATGAAATAAATTCAAAACAAAAATTCGAAACGTAATAAGTTAAAAATAAAATACCGGCCTAATGTATAACCTACTCCTTTTTTGAAGTCGGTTAAAAATTGCAATAGATAGGGAAGCAATGAAGCATGCATATAGATTATTTTAAATTTTAATGATAACCATTTGAGTCTAAACTCTAAACTCTAAAGTAACTGAAGGAGACTGATGTATTTATTTTATCTACATTATAAATAATTGAAACAATTTCACACCTTATTAAATATAATAAATATATTATGAAATTGTCACTTTATCACTCAAAAATGGATAATCGAATTTGGATGAAATTGAGCGTACAAAATAATTAATGATTATAAGGTATTTTTTAATCGACTAGGTATAATGCGAGTGAAGTCACGCGCTCAAAGCTAATTATTATTTGAAAAAAAAATCCGGCCAAGTGCGAGTTGGACTCGAGCACGAAGGATCCATACTATCAAACTTTTGCTTTTTTAAATACGAAAAAAACACGTTTATTGTATGGAGACCTTAAATATTTTATTTTCCCGGACTACCCTTTGGTTACGGAACCCTAAAAAGTCACGTTGTTAGACACCTAAAGCGAAAAATGTTCCTTTTGAGAGCAGATGAAGTTGAATGCGTTGTTGAGACGATTTTGTAATCTATAACACAAAAAAATTGATGATTATTGATTGATTTTGTTGACTTTTTAACAGATATCTTGTGACCTGAGTTATCGAAGAATGGCAAACAGTTAAAAAGTAACAGGTTTGAACTGGCTTGATATTTATCTTTCATTAGATGAGTTTTATGTTTTGCAACGTTCGCAATTAAAATATTACTAACTCTACGCCCCGACTCCGCTTAGGTTCCTACGTGGTTTACCTAAGCGGACCGCGTTGCAAGTTTTTTTAGATCACTCATTTTTAAGCTATTGCATAACTTCTATGGCGTGGGGACCGAATCCAGAAATTGCGTAACGAAAAACCTCACGCTCCCCACTCCGACGGGCACGGAGGTGTGGCTTGAAGGCATAGCATGCAATAGCTTTACCGCGGCAGTCCCCGCGTGCCACACGTCTTTTTTATAGATACTATAAAAATAATATCCTAGTGAAGATCAATTCAAGGAAGCTAAAATTATTAAAATCCGTTCAGCCGTTCTTGAGTTATAAGTGGTGAAACTGACACGACTTATTTTGAATGTACTACGAGTGGGTAATATGTTTATTGTATTGTATATTTTAAGCATATATACAGGGTGTCCCACTGTTGGTATACTAAAATCAAAGGAGGTTATAGTTTTACATACGCTGAGTACGTAAAAAATACTTATAAAATTCCAGACGCATTTTTTTTCAAATAGATGAATTCTTAAAACTTTATGTCATAGACAAATCACAAAATGCTCACATTAGCGAAGCGGTATATGCCGGCTGCGCGAAGCTAGAGAAAAAAACATGGATTTCCAGGAAACATTTAGTATTTTTTACGTGATCAGTGTATGCTAAACTACAAGTCCCTTCGCGCTTAGTATACCAATAGTGGCACACCTGTATAGGTATCTAGCTAAGCACATTTTACAGTTAGAACCTATGTTTATATTATGATAACTTAACAAAGACAGCATCTTAAAAAAGAGCGTGTGTGCCGAGCACAAGTGTCAGAAACGAGTTTCACTAAACTTCTTCAGCAATATTCAAAGATATCAAAAACATCACATTACCCCATGACGTGACTGTATTGTCATGACGCGACCTTGAAATTTTACTCTCAACGTGCCTAAAGAAGTTTCACTTCAAACATAGCTTTTATATTTATTACAAAATGTTTAAAACTACAGAAAGTAAAAAAAAATAGTTCTATCTAGTTTTATCCAGTTATAAAATAACTGGTAGAGATTATATCGACCCATAATTTAGGAAAATCCGCATAGATGTCGCGATGATACGAAATTAAAGTTAAATATTCATTATCATATAAATATTATTCTGTTCTACGAAATTTTCTAAAATAATGATAACTCAAAACATTGTAAATTGATAAAGTCATTGAAATTAAAATACAATCTCTAAGTAAGTAAAATATCTCTTTATCTATAGGTATATAAAAATGAATCCCTATCTCTCTATGGTCATGGTATCACGCGTGAACGGCTAAAGCGATATTGATAAATGTTTTATTGTGTTCGTTATGTATTTATTTTATTGTTTATTTTATTAGACTTTATTGTCAGAAGAAGGATCTTACGAGAGAAAATTCTAAGAAATTTAGCCAATAGCCTTCCTTGATAAATAGCCTATCCAACACTGAAGGAATTTTTCAAATCGGACCCGTAGTTCCAGAGATTAGGGAGTTCAAACAAGCAAACAAACGCGGGACACAGCTAGTTAAAAATAAAACGAAATATTAATTTAAAATAAAATGCATAAAAAATAGTATGTAAGTAAATTAATATATAATAAGATAATGGAATGATATTAAACCGGTTAAACCCACAAGTTATCACTACCGATTCTTTATAATCTCATCAAAAAAGTGACAGATTCCGTTGGTCTCAACTCTCATCTCTGTTATAAACTTTGACCTACATAAAATGACTAACTGCATATTTAGATAATTTTGTATCCAAAAGCGTAGCTTTTTTTACTGTAGGTATTTATTAATTTTTATGAATATTAGGTACATAAAACACTTTGTTTATCACGATAAATTCTTTTGAGTTGCGTGAAACAATAGATACTAATTCTTTTAACAATAGAAAAGCGCTTGACAACATCTTGCCTGGTAAACGATGATGTGGTCTAAGATGAAGCGAGAAAATACGAGAATTCTTATCTATATAAATAAAGATAATTAAAATCAACACGTTCTTCTTAAAATTCAATCCATACTACGTATTCTATATCTTTAGGTACTTGAATTATCTCCAAATAAACAGTGAGATGTCAACCAGACGACGGCCAATTAGTTATATTTAATAAATATGAATTCATAAATATCATAATATAAATGTTATAGTCAAGTCCCGAAACACAATCTCTTCGCGAAAGGACTGGTTTATCTTAGGTTTGGCAAAGGCCGAGGCAATCTTCGAAGAACATTTGAATTTCACCCTTTGACAGAAGTCAGCAGCAGCCTCGGGCGTAGGCGAACGTAGCATAGACATCACTCGCGCATAAAGCGCGTCACACACGGTGAAGATACTATAATATTTTATCTTAAGGTATCCGATATCAGCGTTCTGACCATCATTTTTCTTTTTGTCATTGCGTACTAAGACCCCTGTAGAACCGCCATCCTGACAAATGACCCACAAAATTTTAGGTCATTTGTAACAGACCAACCTAAGAGTGCCCGAGCTTCGAGGTTTGACTATAACTGATAACATATATTAACTTTCACAACAACGGAAAAGTACGAACACCGCTAATTAACACGTTAAGTATATAAATGTACTTTAATCAAGTTTTTTGTTATTACTTACGTTATCAGCTATTTTTAGCTGAAGTCACGAGGAAGTAAATGATAAACAGTAGCTTAATTGCGTTGAACGTTAGTTCAGAAAGTAGGTTACCGGTTGAATGCTTTTTATTGTATTTTTGACAATTTTGATTTATATAATTTACTAGCGGTCCGCCCCGGCTTCGCCCGTGGTACATATTTCGCAATAAAAGGTAGCCTATGTTCTTTCTCAGGGTCTAAAGATTGTCTGTGCCAAATTTCATCAAAATCGGGTAAGAGGTTTACCTACGCGTGAAAACAATACATACATAACTAGCGACCCGCCCCGGCTTCGCACGGGTGCAATGCTGATACTAAATACACTACAGAAAAACTTTTAACGTTGTATATAAAAACATAGCGGCCCGGCCGGCCGGTACCGCCGCAAACGGTACGTCCCGCAATTTTTAAATCTGTAATATCTTCGAAAATATTCACTTAAATCATACGGTGTAAAGGGCCATATAGATCTATATTAAATGAACAATGTATTCAAGGTCTTTAATTGGTTAAGGATTAATGCTGTATTGGTTAAAATCGCTTCGAAAATTAGCCATTATTTGTCGTAAAAAGTAAATGACAAAAAAAAGTTATTGTGGGTTATCCATAAGAGATAGACATATGCCATCGCGGACTTTTCTGTAGACCTTTTCAATGTGTACAATACTTAGTACATTATTTTGATAAAACTCGTAGGGTTCAGCCTGCGTTTGCAATGTAAGCGGAAGAAATGTAATTAATTACGACATCACATTAGAAACCTCAAAAATAACAGTACTTCTCCACTATTTAATGGATGTTATTATACATATAAACCTTCCTCTTGAATCACTCTATCTATTAAAAAAAACCGCATCAAAATCCGTTGCGTAGTTTCGAAGATCTAAGCGTACAAAGGGACATAGGGACATAGGGACATAGGGAAATAGGGACAGAGAATGCGACTTTGTTTTATACTATGTAGTGATTAGATACATAATTGCAAACTTTTCCTCTTTATAATATGTATTAGTATAGATTGATTGTTTGTGCAATGTGCAAAACGATTATTATTTAAAAAATTAAAGGTTTAAGTCCTACTAATATTATAAATACGAAAGTTTGTGAGGATGGATGTAGGTATGTGTATGTACTAGGTATGTATGTATATTATGTATTTGCAGTTTGTCGCTTAATTTCACGCAAAGACTACTGAACCGATTACAATGAAATTTAGCACACATATAGAGAGTAATTTGGATTAACACGATAGGTTTTTTCACAGAAATCCTACGGGAACGACGACTTGACTTGAATGGCTTTTTTTTTCAAAAGTAATTCTAAAATAAGTCTAGTTAAACAAAGGTTCACGTTTGTATCTTCCTGGGCTTTGAACTTTTATTATCTGCGGCTAAATAAATAAATAAAGAACCAAATAGATTGCTCTTAATGAATCACGCTGTAAGTCACTAGACAAAACATAACATGTGGTCATTCACCGCTTGTTGTTATTAAATTTGCACATTTTCCTTAGTTTTATCGAATTTAATCGGTTTTAATGAAAATACCGGTTTTCTATTGTTTTCTATTTTATCGGTTTTTAATGAAAGTACCTACCGGTTTTCTAATTTCGTCCAAAGGTCCGGCTACTCACCTACCTACAGCAGGGGCAATATTGCAACAATCTCGGTTGCACGGCGGTCGGAGCAAGTTCAGCTGTTCTCTAAATTGCCCCTGCTTGCCTATACACATCAAAAATAATTTCAAAATCGGTTCATCCATTTGTTAGAGGCACAAAAAAAACAGTCTAATTGAGAACTTGCTATTTGAGAGAATTTTTGGAGTCGGTTGAAAATAATTTATTTTGCGAAATCAGGCTTGTTGCAACTATTTTTCGTATAGGTAGTTAAATTTATTTTCTATATTCATCAAAAAGAGGTACTCTTTGTCATCTTAATTAAATAAAATATTAATTATGGTAATAAAATCAAACCACGTGGATTGATATCAATATTATTTCACCGATAAATTTGTTGATAACATCATTATTCTCACTTTGCCCTTTGATTGTCTTTGACCTTTGGTAATGGCGAGGAAAATTTGTACTAAACTATGCATTATTTATAAAATATTTAAATATTTCAGGATATCTTTCACACACGGCACGCTCTGATCCCATACTAAGCTTTCGCTTGTGTTATGGAAACCAGTTGGCTGATAAACATACATACATATTATATCATTAAAAAAATACTTATATAAATAATTAACAACCAGGCACATAGCAAACATAAAGATGCTCAGGGCATCAGTGGGAATCACAGAACATAATATTTTATACTCAGTGGGAATCGAACCCACGAACGACCTCTGGCTAAGACAAACTCATGAAATTATTGTACTGTCACCGATCCTTGAAGTGTACAAAGTTTGAATTAAATCAAGTCGTTTACATTAATATTATATACATTTTACATAATATATCGATTACATAAAAAAATGTGTGCGTGTACTAGTGTACACACGTAAGAAGTGAAACTTCTTTATGACCTTATTTTTCAAAAAATAATTTACTATATGCAACTACAGAAATACGTCGAATCACGCGTGGTAGAAAAGATGGCGCGTACCTAACGGAAAAATGTCACGCGTAACGAAAAAATTTTACATTAAAAATTTTTTCCAACCCCGATACAGAAGTTTCACTTCAAAATGAACAGGTGAAGCTTATAAATATAATAATATAATAAAAGGGACTCCCGAACTAATTTAACTGTTACAGGAATCAATTTCTTCCCCCACACTTAGGGTTAATTTCATAATATTACTAGCGGTCCGCCCCGGCTTCGCCCGTGGTACTTATTTACGTTTTCTCTACATAAAAACCATCCTCGTACTTCAAGGAATATAATAAAAAAAGAATTATCGAAATCGGTTCAGCCGTTCTCGAGTTATGCGCTTACCAACACATTTTGCGATTCATTTTTATATATAAGAAGAAGATATGTAACCGTTTACAGTCTGTAGTATATAATATTTTATAATAAATTATGTTTGCATATTGCTATATAATTATAGTATTTATGTATCTCACGTGTTTTACATGATATTACTTGTATTCACGATTGTATTGACGTAGTAACTATTAAGTTATCTGTGATCGTATTTGTATCGTAAATTAAGTTATAGATGTAAGTTACACATGTCATAGTTAATGTTCTTTTCGATAAGTGTTGGTTGATAACTTTAAGTAATCTAAGTTGACACCAAAGTAATTTTTTTTCGACGTTACAGATCCTACCCTATATAAATGCGAAAGTTTGTGAGGATGGATGTGTAGGTAGGTATGTGTACATGTATGTATGTTACTCTTTCAGGCAAATACTACAGAACCGATTACAATGAAATTTAGCACACATATAGAGGGTAACTTGGATTACGGCATAAGATAGGTTTTATCCCGAAAATCCCACGGGAACGGGAACTATGCGGGTTTTTATTTGAAAACGCGGGCGAAGCCGCGGACGGAAAGCTAGTAATCGATATTGTACAGATGTACAGATATGTAGAGATAATAAATTCGATTAATGTCATTTACAGATATTGAGATTAACATCAAATAAAATCAATTAAAATTTACATAATTAAATTAGTTTAGTTTTATTATTGACATAAAAAAGTAAATTTCTTTACTCTTTTAATGATTGGTGATTGTATATTGATTGAATTTTTTACCTCATTCCTTTTGCTTGATTTGTTTAAAAATAATTATAAACTACTAGCGGTCCGCCCCGGCTTCGCCCGTGGTACCTACATGTTTAAACTATCCTATTTCTCAAGTTGGATCGAACTGCACATGGTGTGCGAATTTTATAGTGGTTTAGGAGTCCATTGAGGACAAACATTGTGACACGAGATTTATATATATTAGAGATACATATTATCGAGGATATAAAAGATACTGTAATTAATAAAAATGGAAATAGATTAGGTCCAGACTTTTCCGTATTGCACTTTGTAACTAAACGATAAACTCAGATTTTGATTTCATAATCTGTCTGCTTTTTATCTATTATTAGATCTGACCTAGCTGTTATCTGTATGATTATGTAAATAGGTAAAGAAAAACAATTATACGCTGTCTAGTATAGCATTGCATTCTCCTTCCTGAAACTATTTTGTAGTTGTTAGCCATCGTATTTTTGATATCAGCTTTGTCAATTACGAAACAAGATTTAAATTAGTAAATTAAATAAGAACCGTGTACCGTGTATTCTGTCTAATTTAATTATTTTTTACTTATTATATTCCTAAAGAACATACGGTACAGAAACGTGGTCTCTAACCCTGGGCCTTGTGCACAAGCTCAGCGTCGCTCAACGTGCTATGGAAAGGGCTATGCTCGGAGTTTCCCTACGAGATCGAATCAGAAATGAGGAGATCCGTAGGAGAACCGGTGTCACCGACATAGCTCGCCGGATTAGCACGCTGAAGTGGCAATGGGCTGGGCACATAGCCCGCAGAACCGATGGCCGTTGGGGCAGAAAGGTTCTCGAATGGAGACCACGTACTGGGCGACGAAGCGTGGGACGACCACCCACAAGATGGACAGACGACCTGGTCCGAGTGGCAGGGAGCCGCTGGATGCAGGCTGCCGGTGACCGGTCGTGGTGGAAAACCCTGAGGGAGGCCTTTGTCCAGCAGTGGACGTCCCACGGCTGAAACGACGACGACGATTCCTAAAGTAGGTACTTATGTTATTTTCAAATACTTCTAATAAAATTTTAAGATTTTAATTTTTAATCTACATAGAGCGCTTTTCTTTTACAAATATTTCTCAAGTTAAGATAGAAAAACAAAGTTTTAAACTTTTAAATCAAAGATTTTCTTTTCTAAGCATCGCCAATTACATTTTTAAGCAGTTACTAGGTAGGTGACCTTACTTTAACTGACATAATGCTATTTTTTGTAATTTTATTTTTCATTTAATATGTTATAAGAATATTTAAAAATCTAAAAGATATCGGTAAACTCGTGGCGAAGTAGAGATTCATTTTTAGGGTTCCGTAGCCAAAATGGCAAAAACGGAACC
>CAJQZN010039643.1:34735-56479 GCA_907164685.1 Colias eurytheme | reverse complement strand
ATTTTAACAATACGCCTCGCCGTTACTGGGTTCTCTTGTTGTGTATAAAGCCTCTTATTAATAGCTTTTATAGCGTAATGTATCAAATTATTTGATTAAATTTTAGTGTTATTATTCAACAGCGTGTTGATTATTTTTAAATTAGATATTGAAATTAATTAGCTAACGATAATTCTTCTGTGATGTACCAAACAGTACTCGATAAGTAAATCGACAATTAAATTCTGCAAATACAATAGCACTCACAGATAGAATCAAACCAAATGAAAATAACAGCGGACGTTAGAATTTATGCAGCAATTTGCATAGCCGCGTACAACTACACGAATTTATGTACTTCATTAATTTTTATTTTCAACGCCTAACGGGATTTGTTTTGAATTGTATACAGAAAACTGAATATAGGGTGTTATTGAATTTTTAGACGCTTCAAATGCAGATTTTTTCCCCATAACAAAACGAATCGTTGGTTTTCAATTAGAAAATTCCATTCGATAAACTCGTTTTACATTTCAACAGCAAACTACAGTTGTAATTGAATCTGTTGTTTTCATTTTGTATTTTGATCCTCTCGAGTAAATATTAACTTAGTAAACGTAGTAATGCGATGTATATCGCTCTCTTCGTATTGAAAATTTTATTTTCCTATAAAACTAGGTATTGCGATAGAAATATTTAAACGAATACTCCGCAGTATAAAATTGATAAAAGAACTCACTTCCTTTCATCACGATAGTAAAACCGAAAATGGAAGTGCACCAAATGCAAGTGCAGAAGCTCATATAAATATAAACATAACACATGCATTCAATAAACGATTCTCTCATGGTGCGAGTAATAATTTATATGCTTTTGTCGAGTTATCGCATACCAATGGTACAATAGGGTAAGATTTATGTAGCAAGCCTTTGTACTGATACATTCTGTGCTGGAGAAATTACGTTCGGTATTTTAGTTGCATTATTTGTGGTCTTTAGTAACGAATGGAATCAATGCGTAATGTTCGTCTAGCTATTCGGTTAGAGATCGCTTCACAGTCCATGTGTTTGTGCAAATGATTTTTCTATGTGTATTTTAATACCTCGACGTGACGAATCCAAAAATATTGGCAAATCGAATTAAACTGTGCTTATAATAATATACTGATAACTATAGTCGAACTTTGCAAAATAACTATATCGTCCAAGTGATCTATTCAAAGGATATTGTCAGATCACAATAGACGATGCTTACGTTTCGAACTAATCATAGACTCGGAACTAATTATGAAAATCCTGTAAAGTTGCAATATCATGAAAAAATTCGCATTTCACACAAGTGCGTCTTAAACTAGTATTGTAAACTGGTCAATACAAAAAGTTCGTGTTAAAAAAGTTCTATCTACTAATACGAACTTACCTGAAATGCACGTTTAGTACCAACACAGTCATCCACACGCTGAGGGATACCAGGATCATGGTGAACAGCAAATACTTCCCCAAGAGCGGTATAGCGAGGGAAGTCGGCGGTATGATCTCGGCCAATAGGAGGAAGAACACCGTCAACGAGACGAGTATCGAGATGCTTAACGATATCTACGACAAAACATTACCTGTGAACGCCCGCACCTTGCGGTTTGGGCGGATTCTAGTCATTTGTGTGCAGCGCCGCTATCCCTACCGCCGAGACTCGCGTCTCCGTCGAGCTAGGGTTGCCAAACAAACAAACAAAAATACTTTATAGTGCACCACAGAGAGTACAAGTAAGGACACAATACAATAATTGATAGAAGTGCACAACAGGCGGTCTTATCGCTCAGACAGCGATCTCTTCTAGACAACCTGGTTGCCAATTCGAATAACCTCAAACATAAAAGAATTGGCAGCCCTAGCTCGGCCATCGAAGTCGAATTACCTGAAATGCACGTTAACAATGCACACAGTGACCCACACGCTGAGGGACACGAGGATCATAGTGAATAGCAGATACTTCCCGAGCAAAGGGATCGCCAGGGATGTTGGCGGGATGATCTCGGCCAGACCGAGGAAGAACACTGTGAGGGACACCAGGATGGAGATGCAGAGCGATATCTACGGGAGAGAAGTGTTTGTATTGCCGCTGGTACGTACGTAAACATGTTTTGAGCCGTTCCCAGTGACTATTGCATTTATTTAGGTATATTTTTTGTATTTTGAAAAAGTATAAAAAAAGACGGGTTGCACTCCGGGAGTGCCGGCAGAAGTGAAAACTTGATTATAAACGTTCAGCATGTTTGATATTTTGGAATGGTATCCGTCTTACTCATGGAATATAAGGGCTAAAAAAAATCCGTCTTACGCTTTTTCGATCAGGCCACGTGTCCTGACGCGAGTTTAAGATTTTATACCCAACGCCGCTAAAGAAGTTTTCACTTCAAAAATCGATCTTGAAGCGTTATTCAAAACCACATTTTTTTTTGGTTTAATTATTATTGATATAACTAATGGCAAGGAGTATTTTTTTTACATTACTTGAAAGTGGCATTTATAAGGATAGCTGTTACGAATTGAACGCAACTTATAAGTTGGTATGCCTCAGATTTTGTAAATACTGTTATTGAAAATTTCCTTTTAGATATAACTTTTGAATATTTTTTGGGCATATCTTCAAAATCTAATGTTCTAATATGGATTTTTCCCACTCATTGTAAATCACGGAGATCAGGTTATACAGATAGAAAATAGGAACAACGAGGTACAATACGCAAAGAAATTTAAACCTATAGTTTTATGTTGCTGATTAAAATAGAGCTCATTAATCTATTTTTTTAACTCTTGCTTTGCAGATTGTACCTTTTTAGTGAAATTTATCGCTTTTAATAAAATATTTTGTCAACTCATGGAACTGCTCAAAACATCAGGATAATGCATTAAATTTAAAATCCGTTATTAATTAATTTATCCATATTAATCATATTGTCTTTCCACCACCTAGTTAAAGAAAAAATAGATGCTCCAAATAAAACATATAAATTAATTAAGACAACAAATAATTAGATACCATGCTGGAAATGATTTGGAACAAAAAATAACAGCCAATTATAATAATATAATATACAATATAATAGATAATTTGCTATATATTAAGAAAAATAATAAATCCAGGAGCATTTTAAGGTTTCAATAGGTAATTAAATATTTTAAAGTTAATTGTTAATGACAGTTAAATATACTTTAATTACATGTTATCTGCTAGTCTAAAACTAGGATATAAAATTTTATTTTAAACTTTATTTTGATAGTTTACAATTCATTAAATTACTCTAATTTAATGAATTGTAAACTATCAAAATTACAATTCATTAAATTAGAGTAATTTAATGAATGAAACTTTACTTTTTTATAGTTTATACATAATTATATAATATTTCACTCATCTATTAAGTTCTAATAATTACTACTGATATAAATATTATAATTTAGTTACTGTACCAATTATCCAATATTTACATACACAACCCAAATTACCAAACAATTTTTTGAAAAAAAAAAAACAATAAATTTCCAATTGTTCATTATTAATAAAAACCATTGGAAAGACAATAGTTAAGCAGAATGATACTATCACAACCACACATCTAACTAATGAAGACTATAACACGGAAGAGTATGGAAGATGGACGGTCTTAGGAAATGGAAATGAGCATGCTCGCCTTTACATATTCGTTAAAAGACACCAAAATATGAGATGCTACTACATTTGAACATATCAAACTCGAAAATTTATTTATTCAATAAGATTTCTTCTAGAAGCACTTTTGTATCGTCATAACATATTTTTAACATTTACCACTTATCTCTTTTCTATTGCAACTATTCAGTCTAAGTAAAAAAATTAGTTGTCTGTAAAGTCAGTTTACTAACGATAGTTGAACGTGACAACGTCCGATTGTGCTTCTTTGTCGCTCGTTCCGCGCTCTCTTGCACTTCAAGCCTTACATGGAACGCCTCAGAGCGAGGTAACGCCGCATGAGTCATGTTTTTTCGTGCGTGCAGCCGGCGCTATCGAATTACATATAAGACGTTGTCACGTCAAAAGTAAACGATCGTGATTTGGAAACACTACCTACTTGAAAATTTTAATCACTTGCTACTCTACTAATTAATTAATGTTATGTTGTCTGCACTAAAGTGTCCTCTAAATCTGCATGAACAAAGCAAATAAATCCTACAATCCGGACTGGTCTATGATATATTAAGTGGTTATAAAATGTTAATAAAAAGATAGATTAATGCTTAATGGTGGTTAATATTTTCGTTATTCGGCATTATAATAGTATGCAATGTATTCAAGTTTCATGCAATTACTGATATTTATTTGGCCTTCTTAACAATTACCAAGAGGCAAATTCAACTCAAATGTTTTGTTGATTTTATGCAATGTATTGAAAGCTCAGTATATTAATTAATTTTACTAAAAAATAGATGTCGGAATGTAGTAGCATCTCCAAAGGAAATATATCATAGGAAATTAATATAGTTAGGGTTCTTTCTATGCTACAACTAAACATACACCAGAGGGCGTAAGTTTTGCCTAATATACTTTATTCTAATCTATTATTTTCTATTTCTTAATATGTTAAATATTTTTATTTTTTTAATAATATCCGACACTTGAAGTTAACAGCAGAATCTTTACCTTAAAATAATGGTTTGTTTCAAAAACTATGATCATATAATGATAGGATAATGAATAACTTCCATTTCTATTCTGCATTTCTTATAAATTGAATATTTATTTGGTGTCTTTTATTTACAAATAATACAATACACTTAGGTAACGGCTATATACTTATGCAGTGGAATTAATATGGCAGGTGCTTGAGGGACCAAATCGGGTCATTCAATATAAAACCATTTGGTATTTATTAATAGCATGTAACTATATTATATTGAAGTCTTTGACGCTTTTTAATATTAATATTTTTTTGAATTATCTCCAAATAATCCACTATCAGAATTATTTAAAAGTAAGTTATGAGCTAAAATTAAAATTTTCCATAGTTGTGCTTCATTTTTTTCACAAATAATTATCAAAAATCTTTCTTTTTTTTTGGGCTAATCAAAATCATTTAAACTTTATAAAAGTCGTTTAAATCACTAGTCCATAAGCACCTGCCATATTACTTCCACTGTCCGAAACACAACATCAAAAAGTACAAAAACATACCTTTTCTCCAGAATCCGAGGGTAGATAGAAAACTAGTACAGTGAGGAACGTCAAACCAACACATGGTATGATCAAGTTCACAGTATAGAAGAGGGTCTTACGACGCATTGTTAGTTTGAATGTTATATCTGGAACAAGGGAAATAAGATAAGAAAAATTGGATAAAATACCTAGGTAAGATTTATGCAATTTGTATGATTTACTTGATTAACATCAGCAACAATTACTCTGGAATTGATATTTCAATATAACATGACTTAACAGGTGAAACCAAGAAGCTTATATCTAATACACTGGACTAACTAACTAACTACCTAGGTGTGAAAGGGCATTCAACGTCATATTATCTTGTTACAAGTTAATGTTCATACTGAAATCTCCAGTGTATTAGATATAAGCTTCTTGGGTGAAAGTACTAAAAGTTTCTATTAAAAACCTACCTCTGCATAAGATACCTTAAAATATTTATTTACAAAATAAAATTATATAAGTAATCAAATAAAATATGTTTTTAACAATATTTTATCGATTAATTTGCTACAAAAATAAGTCAAGGCATTCATAAAAATGATAAATTATCATTTTCATACAGTAAACATATGAATCACAACTTTACCTACCGCTATTATTGAGTGTTGTAAACAATGATATTTTATGTATAGATACGTTATATACTCACAATATATCCAAAAAAAATGCTTCATAAGCAGTGTCAGGCACACACAAATACAAGTATCATTTTATTTAATTTATTACATTGACAGACTGTATAAGAGAGATGGCTCTAATAAAATGATATAAACAAAAAAGACAAAGATAGTTTGTCACTTCCCCGCAGGTGTAAGCAAAAGTCATAAGAATTCGCCAATTAAATATAAATAAACAAATAGTTGCCATGGTAATTTGCATAGACTAACGACACAGAAGGTTCAATGTTATAGATCATGTTAAGTTTCCTGCACAAGTAAATAAATGTGATTATTTTTCCAACCCAAATATCGACCAATAGAATTGCACCATTCGACGTCACATGGTACAACCTACATGGTATTATACTGATAATTTTTTGAAAATTTTCTCTGGTAGTTGACGTCAAACTGACAGGTTGAATTCAATTGTGAAATTATTGGCCGGACATTTGGGACGGAAAAATAATCCCCCGAATACCACAAGAGCTTCAAAATCATCTGGCATTTCCCTCAAGGTTCCCTGCAAACAAATAAAGTCGTCAAGTTTTTCAGGAAAAATCTTTTTAACCTGAAAAACTTGACTCCTTCATTTGTTTGCAACGAACCTATCGGAAAATACCCGATAATTTTGAAGCTCTTGTGGTATTATAAGTGACAATTTCATTTACTATTTTATGATTATTATGATGTCGTATTACAATGAAAAAAAAAATTTTTTTTGGAGATATAACTGTATTACTAGCTGTGGTGTTCGTTTTCGGTCATCATCATTTCACCCGATAAACACCCACTGCTGAGCATACTGCATAGTCCTTCTTATAGAACTCCATAAGGACCGATCTTACGCTATTCGTTTCAAGGCAGTTCCCGAAACCCGTACAAGGTCATCACTCCAACTTGTAGGATAATTATAGGTAATAATAGTGGTGCCTAGATGAAAAAAAAGGATGAAATAAAAGAAAGGATGAAGTATAAGCCTTTTTTATCTAAAACACAAATAAAATTTATGTTCAATAGCTATTTACAGAAAAGCAAATAGCATTTTTCGTCAGTAGCGATAATCTGTTTACGTATATTCAACATCATTTTATTTTTATTTATTACTAGGTTTCCGCCCGCGGCTTCGCCCGCACAGTCAAAGAAAAACCCGCATAGTTCCCGTTCCCGTGGGATTTCCGGGACTGCGTCATTTTCCCGGGATAAAAAGTAGCCTATGTCCTTTCTCGGGTATCAAAATATCTCCATACCAAATTTCATGAAAATTGGTTCAGTAGTTTAGGCGTGATTGAGTAACAGACAGACAGACAGACAGAGTTACTTTCGCATTTATAATATTAGTATGGATTTTATTATTGCAAACAAACATTTTTGCCATCACGATTTCATTGTATATAATAAATAGCTATATTTGTTAATTATATGCACTGTGTGGATTTAAATATAAAAATAATCAAGTATTTACCCAAATCGAAATTAATAAAATAACCGTTATATTTTCAATAATCGTATCTACATGATAATCTTTGAACACAGTGTACGCTAGCTTTGTCACACTAGTGATTGAAGCAATGTTTTATCCCTTTCATTATTTCAATACACGTGTCAAGCAAGTGTCATTCATAAAGAATTGTAAATTGTTATTTTTACTCTTAAACTGTAATAAGGGCATTGAAACTTTCTGGCATATCAAACCCGTCGCCATTTTGATTTTTTTTCAAAATCGCGGCGCACGATTAAAGTGGTATGTATGGATAGAGGATACATAGACAAACAAAAAATGTCTAATAACATAGTACCCTAAAGCGTCACATTACCGAGATATTTGGAGGTAAATATTCACTTATGAGTACGACAAACACTAAAAATAGACTTATTACGTCTCTATATGCATAATATTATCTCCAAATAATCACTCCCAGGTAGATTATTATTATTAACAGTTTATTGGAAGAAAGTAGGTAGATTCATTACATAAAAACATACATACATTACATAAAAATGTAAGTAATGTAATGAATACCTACTTTCTTCCTGTAATAATAATAATCTACCTAGGAGTGATTATTTGGAGATAATATTATGCATATAGACACGTAATAAGTCTATTTTTAGTGTTTGTCGTTGTACTCATAAGTGAATATTTACCTCCAAATATCTCGGTAATGTGACGCTTTAGGGTACTATGTTATGAGACATTTTTTGTTCGTCTATGTGTCCTCTATCCATACATACCACTTTAATCGTGCGCCGCGATTTTGAAAAAAAATCAAAATGGCGGCGGGTCGATATGCCAGCGTCCATACAAAAAGTTTCAAACCCCTTTAATATATTTTGCTGTGATATGATATTCCTTTATCTTTCTTTATTTTTTTGCACGAATACGTGCACTTTCTGAACACACAGGAAGGCATTTTCAACAACTTTAATGTACCTATCGGCACATACGCTCACTGGGACCGGTGACAATCTGACTGATTGCATTGGTCCCAAATAGGACCAATTCACGGAATCAGTTTTGGTGCGTTGATGACGTATCTACCTCTTGTTTCTATATATAATATCATTGGTTGTAAACTCTAATCCTAAGCTTCTGTTTATCTGCATAAAACCTACCTACACTATTCACAAATTCAATACATAATTACACCATGTTCTGAACATGATGTTCACAAAATGTCACCCACCAGAAAAAGGTTCCGGGCAGCAAGGATAATACTCCTCGTTCCTAGTAGCGGGCACTTCCAAGATATCCCACTCTACAGAAAGATAGAATTCGCTGAGATCAATACCCACGTGGACCAGGCTGCTGCCAGCTGACTGGTCCATGTGTTTTAGATCCACCTGGAAGTAATAAAGTAATATTTAATATAGAAATATAGAAATACTAGAGGTCCGCCCCAGCTTCGCCCGTGGTACATATTTCGCAATAAAAGGTAGCCTATGTCCTTTCTCGGGTATCAAAATATCTCTATACCAAATTTCATGCAAATTGGTTCAGTAGTTTAGGCGTGATTGAGTAACAGACAGACAGACAGAGTTACTTTCACATTTATAATATTAGTATGGATTTAAGTTTTAGGATTTTTCCATACAATTTTGGGTAGGTATGAAATGATTTTATGTAAATATTATTGAGTATTGAAATATAGTGTTATTTAAAAGGTGTTCTACCTTTTTAATAACAATATAATATATTAATATACCAATAACACTATTTTTTATAAATGTTTAAATATCTGAAGAATATCTTTATTATATTATAATTAATGATGCCATAGTTATTTTCATATTTGTTACTGTATCCTAGTTGTTCATAAAAAATAGCTTCAAGGCTCAAATGAATTCAATTATGAAAGTATACAATGTTTCATAAAAGAAAGTCTAGAAATTTTTGTACTCCACTACAAGTTTGAAAAAACTTTTAATGCTTGACTTTTTTTTACTTTTTTTGAAGGAGCTATCTTGATACTAAAAATAATAAAATGATTAACCTGAGCTCCATTATATGTCCAGGAACCAAACTTCATAAAACAAGTTTGTTCATCAAATGGGAAGTATTCCACATTAATTTCACAAGATGACTTGTAAATAGCTGGCGGCTTCCAATTCACTTCTCCTGTGTATTTCAATGTTGCTTTTGTCATCAGCGTCACCTGGAATAGATTTTCAGTGGTTTTTGTAAAGATTGGACTGTTTATTTCAGTGAAATAAAGTCCTAAAACCCTGACTCTGATATATTATAAGTTCTTATTCTTTCGATTCATTAGTTGCCAGCTTTCATTTTATACAGACATAATGATGATAACTTTTATTATTAAACATATAAAAATTATATAAGGTATATTGTCATGGAACATTTCCTGATGAAATAATTCATTCCCACGACAACTGATAGCTTTAATGATTTTGCAATCCCTTTTAATATTGGAAGGGATTGCAAAAACATTACAGCAATGGTTCAAACAAAGTTTATATTGGGTACTCTTTATATTTACATAAGGTATACATACCTCATAATTTCCATCCCAATTATTGTATAGAACAATATCTGGTAACCAAATATGTTCCGAGGGCACATATAGCATCTCTACACCTCCATAATCATCTGGATTCCATTGTAGTTTATAGTCAAACCATTTCTGAAACATAAATTAAGTTTATTATCTCTATTTTAAGTTAACTACTACCGGTAATTGTTTTATCATTAAATTGTTGAAATTAAATATACTTTTTAATAGGTAGCTGAAGATTATATGTATTGATTTAACAATATATACTTTATCTTGCCTTCTTTTATAACTTGCTTTACAACTAATAAAATACTATTGATACTTGATATAGAAAAAAGCACTTAGTTCTAATACCAATGTAATAGTTATACCATTATATGGTTACTATGCTAAAACAGTGGGTCGCAGATATTTTTTGCAATAAACAATCAATTACCTGCTCCACCCACAAGTTTGTAGTCATGACCTGGTTTTTCAGATTGACTTCCATCAACTGAGACAATTTTAGGCCAAGTCTTACGGTCAATATATCAGTCACATTAGTCACAGGTCGAATTAGCCGATTGTAATTGCTTAGAAGATCGTCATATAGTCGTTTTACGTCTGGATTTGCTTCCAGAAGTTTCACGCCTGAAAGATTATTCAATTTTATTAACAGCTAGTAAATAAAACTTTGCAATTAGCGGTAAGAACTGAATGAAAAAGAAATATTGGTGTTGTTTCTTTTTACTAAAAATTATTCAATCAAAATAATTATAAATATTCTGGTATTGTAGTGTTGTATAAAGTAAAATTACTTACCCATACAGTTATGCACATAATGAAATATCAACCATATAAAACCCAACTTCATATTGGCACGTATTTATTTTTTATAATTATAAGTGTTTACAAAACCCCAAAAGTGGATGACAAAAACACGCAGCTTTTTCAAGTAGAGATAAAAGAATTCACAAAAGAATTCAATTTTGTACGCATAACGCAAAACGAATACAAAGCGCATGCGTAATCAATATTCGTACAGAATGATTCCCGCCCATTTTCAATAAAGGAAAAGGAGGAAATGTAACATAGCGCCTTTTCAGTCCAGAGGCAAAAAGAGGAACTATATTATAGTTTTTTTTAATTCTGAATGTGCCTTGGATACGTACAAATTTTGATCCTATTTGAGATTTGTTGATGAATTAAGTACTTTGTTGTATTAACGAAGTATTCGTTAACCGTTAACTTGATTAAATAAAAGATAGATTAAAAAAGTAAGAGCATTTATTATTAAAAATCTTATAAATGAGATAAATATTAAAGTGTGGGCCGTCTAACCACAATTTTAATAACGTTAATATAAAAAATGTCGTAATTTTGTTACAATATTATCTCCTGTGTCTTCATAAAATATTTTACATCTCTTTCTATCTTTTATTTTGTCTTACTTGGACATTTTTTATACTTCTAACATGGTAACTTTCGAATTCTTCATTTTCTGAAATTTTAAAAAGCATAACTTTCATATTTAAATTTATTACAGATTATTTTATCCAGTTAAGTATCCAGTCTTTAATCTACATTGACATATTTTAATGTAAAGAATGCACCATAAAAGAAGTCTCCTAGATGCGGCGCTGTTTACGCCTAAAATAATGTTGCCAGTATTATTTAATTCAAATATCCCAGCGTTGGGAAATGCGAAATTTAATCTAAACTTACCGTATTAAGAGTAAAAAGTTCATTGATTTTGATAGATGTTTACTTACTTGTCTTATGCAGGAATGTCGAAATAATTATCGAGATTTAAAACATTAAATAATCTATTACCACTATCACTTCACTAAGATTTTTATCACTTTCTTAGAACCTGGTTTATGGATGTGAGTGAAGTGTTAGTAATCAATGAACATTTAAGTATTTCAATGCAATCATTCGTTTAATTATAGCCCAATTTTTATCCATAGGGTTCAAAATACAGAGCGGGAAAACTCATTACCTCTTTCTACAATATGACCAACATGTCAAATTTAGTTCAGGCCTTCGCCGTGAGACTTCTTTCGTGGCGCGTTCTCTATGTGTTGCAAGTTTCTAATTGTACAATTATTAGCATCGTCGTAAAAAATAGGTTATTTTCAAATTCTAATTCGATTTGCTTTCTGTAACACACTGAATACGAATTTTGTAAAAGGATTTTACTCACTAAAGCACTATTATTTATCCTGGAAACTAATTATCATTGATAATGTTTAAGTTTATAAATTTTTTTGTTTTTAAATTTCGCTATAAAATAATTAAAAAATTACCTCCAACAGAATATTTTGGTAAAGGCCACAAACTGAATGGATAAAAATAGGCACTTGGCACTCGTCGTATGATAATAGGTTTTTCTTGTATTGTCTTTCGTTCTGTAAAAAATAAAAACATTAATAGGTAATTATAGCACCTAGGTACTGTTAAAGGGCTGATAGACGTAGGAACTTTAAAACCGCGGTTTTAAAGTTCGCGTACTTACTCGGCTCGACGTCGGTGACACGCAAGAGCTTGGTCAGTAGCTTCTCGCGCGTCACCGATATCGAATGTCTCTATGTCATCAACAGAGGGAATTTTATGTTATTCAGGAATTAAATATAGACATTTTTAATTTAATAACCAGCACTTATTTTTAAGTAAATACTAAATAGCATTCTAACAAAATAAATGTTCAAAAATTGAAGGATATATATTTTCGTTTTTACTATTATATTTTGAGGGTACTTTACAAAAAAAGAGCGTGTGCGCCGAGCCTACGCGTCAGGAGTGAAACTTCCTTGGTGGGATTCAAAAATACCTTCGCCAATATTCAATTATATTATATTCATTCATATTAATTATATTAAATTATTTTCATAAAACTAAACGAAGAAGACGAAATTAATTGAACTTTTGCACTTAGTAACACCTATTATAGCTAGACAGGCTAGGCTCGCGGCTCGCGGCGGTGACAGACGTGCGAGCGAAGGCGGGCTACGAGTAAAATTTCAAACATGTTGGATCGTCAACGAACTTACTCGACGGTTTTTAAGTACGCGTACTTGGGGTGACACACGAGCGAAAAAGGTCGTCGAGCCACAAGTTCGCGTACTTACTCGTACGTCTGTCACCCCTATTAAAATGTATTTAGGCTTTTTTTAATGGTATCTTTGTTCGTGTAAGTAGTTATATATATATGTGTATTTTTGGTAAATTAAAGTCGAAATAAATAATTGTTACCAAAGACTCACAGGTACTTTTAAGGACATCGATATTCTTAGAGTTTCATAGGTTTTTTTAAACATTAGGTAAAGGACCATTTTTAGTGATTGAAGACTTGAAATTTTTGTGTCAAATGTACGATAGGTAGGTTCTCCTTAATAAGTTGACCTACTTATAAAAAAACAGCTGGTATTTGGTAACAGCAACGTCTTTATGAAAGTACACATCTTAGTTCCAACGCTAGCTCTAATACGTAGTATTTGTATTCTCTTTGGCTCTAATATAAGTATATATTATTATGTTTGGAAAACATCGGTATACATGTACTCAATATCAAGATGACTCATATATTCAAGACCAACAGGCGAGCTTGAAGCTTCAATACGATGATATAACAATATGTATAGTCCAGAAATGCGTTCACAATAAGGAAGGGAATGACCGTATCGAACCTTCCGGGTTCAAGGTAGGAAGTCACTTCCAATGTCATGACCATTATGTCATTGGTAATGGTAATGATAGTTTATATACATTTTTCCATTGGACCAATTTACTTTATAGGACCCTAGGAGTTCCGCGTTATCTGGGAGTTCAAAGGGCATATTTTTTTTAATCGAACATATTTTCAGCAGTTTCCTTTGAAAGGAGCAGATATCCATCTGGCCAATATATGATAATATCATACTGGGACAGATCAAAGCGAATAGATAATTGGAATAGATTTCATTTTTATTTGAATGCATTTTTTTAAATCCGTGTCATTTTTTTTTTATTGATACGGGGTTCTTAGTTCTATTCATAGCCTCACAGACAAACAAAATAGTCATAAATTTGCAATAAATGTCAACATAAATTCTGCATTCCAAATTAATATGTGTGTACAATTGCTCCATTTGCTGACACTTCCCGGTTCAAAGACGTAGGTGTAAATTTTTCACTTAAGACCAATTTCCAATACACATAAAATCTAGCACGTAACAATCTATTACAATGTATTTCTATCATCTATGTTACATTGTAATATAATGAAATACAATCGGTAATATGTGTTAATAATATTTTTACGTATAATTAGGTGCACTTCCTGCATCTACGAAGTATGCACAATCTTAAAATACCAATGCACTAATAACTCATAATAATATGAAAGCAGTATGATTAATATTTCATCAACTATGAAAGAGTTGATTTTAGTTTCTGCTAGACACTGTAGACTAGACATTATTTTGTCGTTACTAGTGTAATGGTAATGCTTTTCTGTACTAGATAAATTATCTAAGATACAACCACGAAAATATGTTAAATCCTTGTGTAAAAAAATGAAAAAAATAGAATTTTGCTTTATTATTTAGTGTTGTATAATATTTGTATTCCCTGACCTACACATCATAATATTGCTCTTCACGAATCCGGTCATGTCGCAATTGCGTAACTAACTATATCATCAATCATGAATCGCATTTCCTAATTCAATTTAAATAAGAAGATAACTGATATATAATATACTGAAATATTTCATTTTAACCAAATACATTATATTATTCTGGTTTTTAATCAATTTTTTGATGCGATTTCAAGAAGCTTTATGTTCTGTGGCTATAGTCACCAGATCAAGAGAACGTAAAAAAGTAAAGTAAGTTATCATCCCCTCGACTTTAAGTAGATAATAATGTATCTCTGGAACACTACGAGATTATTGTGTCTGGAGGTTAATTTAATAAGCGTGCGATTTATAAGAAGGTAAGGTAAGGTTAGGTACTTACTATAAAATACTGATAAGAATTATGGAACCAATTTCCTTTAGGTATCTATATATTAGTTAATTTATATCTCTACAAGGAGACGGAATTTATTATTCAGATATGCGATCATTGGTTAAATTTGTTTAGATATTTGGTCCATTAGATCATTAGGTACCAATCGTAATAATTAGATAGGTACTGTCCGAAGGTATCAATGATTATTTGAATAATTTCCAAACAAAATTTCGGTCCCATAGCTAGAAAAATAAAGCAAAATCCATATCGATAAAGCATTTATAGTTCGATATGTCACAAGAGTTAAATAAACAATGGGGTCACTATCAACTGCGGCCGTAACGGCAAAGGTATAAATGATTGAAGATCGGTCAAAAATAGGGTGAGATACTTAGCATCCGTCCGACTTGGGAGTAGGGCTACCGAATGATAGGAACTAAGAATTATAAAAATGTGTTTATTCTTCACTACCTACTTACTATATAAAACAAAGTCGCCGTCTCTGCCTATTTTCAGAATAATGATTTATCGCCAAAAATTTAAATAAGTACATACACACAGTGTGAATTAGATGATACTAAATTTTTTATGGATACATAGAGTCTTAAGCTTCTTACAAAGCTTATGCTTTGACCGCGGCAACCTGAGGCGGCAACAGTCTCATAGACGTGTCACATTTTAAATATAGTGCCCTCTATCGGAATTTTCTTTATTTCGGAGTGATGCGTAGTGGATGCGTATGATAATGGACCTTCTCATGGGATTGAGATGTTTTATTGCGGCCTATATCACTATAAAGCCTCTAAACTGTTTCCAGGCACAAAAATGATGTCATGAATTATTAACTTCGTTGCGACGTGAATGAAAGATGAACATACACATTTTCGCTTTATAATATGTATTAGCACAGACTAATAATAATATACTACGTATACAAGTATTAGTAAGGATAGCGTACTTACTGGTCTGGAGGGTCGAGTTCTGATATAAATATTTTAGTTTAATCACATCGTTTATTAGCTAGACTGTCTGACTGAATTGTAAAATTATACAATTCAGGTACTTAACAGTTAACACCGTCAATAAAGACTGCTGTAATTTCAACTTTTTCGAATTATTTTATAAGTTTATATCTCTCTATTCTCTACACCTATAAAGATGAACAAATCGAGTTAAAATTGCCACATTCCTTTAATCTGGTAACCCTACTTAGGAGCTGGGAGTGATAAGTGCAGTATTAGGTAATGTAGGTCAGTTTATGCGATCAAAGTTGCCGCAAATCAACAATCACTTAGCAACCAATTTCGTTGTCGCGATGCATTTATTTTTATTTACACAGGAAGGATAACGAGGAGCCCAGTGAGCCTGTCATCTGATTTCCTAAATGATTCATGGGGCTCCCCGTTAAAAATATGAAAATTGTACAAAATCCTTCACTACATAATATTATAAAACACTTCCTCCACTTCGTCTGTCTGTTTGCGATTAACTTTAATAACTACTGAACTGATTTTTATTCTATTTACATTAATGGGCTATTCACGAATCACGAGGAAATTTTAAGTGGGTACGCATATAATTTGTTATCTAGATAACAGCACATAGGTATAATATAATACATACTATATTAATAGTAATAATATGTAGAATTAGAAAGCTAGTTTGTTATGACTCATTAGAAGACGAAAAAGCTTTACTAAAATTCCCATAAAAGTCACACTGAAAATTCTGTAGGTACCTATACGTTTATTGATCAAGAATAATCAAAGAATTTAAATTTAAGGACTAATTAACACACACACGATTCAACAAAAAATATTTTATGACCTAGCATGTTCATTAAAACTGGCAATCGAAATGATTTGTTTTAATTGCTTTTTGTTAGAGCTGTAGATTACTACCTGATTTACGTGATTTACTATTGATGCGTATTATTTATTTGTGATTGTGACACAGATTCGAAACATAAAGTGAATAGAAAATTAAATACTTCTTACTTCAGACCTTAGGTGCATATTTAATTTTTCCTACCTTTCGTTTCCATTTTCTTATTTGGCGCCAACGCAGGGTCGCTAACAACGATAACGACGAGAGCGCAAATGCAAACCACAGCGGCCGTACGCGCGTGCGCCATGCGTACAAATATATTTACTACTGTTACAGGCCAGTGTCCACACAATCAACGGCAATGTTACACTGACTGTGATACTGACCGATACCCACTGACATAGTACAGATGCTCGTCACCCACGCTGACTAAATAGCATCGAACGTTGCAAATATATCAGCGGCAAATTAGTGGTACGGAAATAAGGGTCCCCTGTCGATAGGTGAACATTATTGCCGTCTTGAACACTGTCTGTTTTGTAGATAATATAGCAAATGAGTAGGTATTAGGTAATACATTGTATTCTAGATGTAGGTACCTATACGCGGCTTAACTTGCAGACGAAACCACGGGCAAAGGCAAATATCTTATAATATCGGACATAGGTAGGCTATTGTTGTAGCTATGTCCCAGGTTAACATAAGATATTATCATCCATTTCAGAATATAATAAAAATCCTTTCAAAGGTTTTAACGTGAAAAAGTAGTGACCAAAAACGGTCGTTGAGCGAAAAAATAGCTCAAAACGAGTGGGAGTTACAATAAAAGAGCCACAACACGAATTTCGCGTTGTGGCTCTTTTTCACCCTGAGCAATTTTTTCACTATTGAGTGTTTTAGGTCTCTGAGCGTAACTCATTGATCACACAATTTTCGCGCCTTTTATGTTTTAAATAATAAGAAGTTTGCTATGTATATATCTGTATCAGAAAATTGTTATTTATGTTAATCTCCATGATAAAGTCTTTCCACCCGTTCACTAACGCTGATAAACATTATTTCTGTACTCTAAAGAGGATGTATATTTTCTGCGTCACACCTTTTTTCCATAAATATAGTTAGTGACAACTACAAAAAAAATCAATTGGGCCATGTTTTGATGCAATCATAAATTAATTTAACGAAATTTAAAATTTCCTAGTAATTATACTTTAGAATGAAATTACAAAGAAGTGCATACAAGGACGCTGAACGTAGCTATTTATCAAGAAACTTGAATGAAATCGTTGCTGAAAATCGTAAGCTTCAGCAACAGCTCCTTGAAGCTACAAATAAACAACATCAGGAAATGACAAGAGCCATCGAGTTGAACGAAAAGAATACTACGCTGAAGCGACAAATCCATGAAATAGAACTGAAAACAAATCTAAATAATTAAATAGTGTACTGTTAAAATGCAACGAACGTACGATCAGAAAATTAAGTGTTTGGAACGGGAAAATGATAATTTGCGCAATCAAATTTTGTTGGCAAAGAGGAAAAGAAAGGAAGCTAGTGAAAATGCCAAGACATTGGCAGAGTCGAATTATTATTTGGAAAGATATTTAAATAAACTCCGTGAAAACAGTGCTGCAGAAATAGATACAAAAGTTGTGGATAATGAAAATCTTGTAGTTTAAAATTATTAAGGTTTGTGTTTTGCGTCGAGTTGCTAACGATGGTTGCTAATTGATTTGTTTTATCGATTTGATTTCATATAATAACATAAATTATATGTACATAATAGGTGTTTAAAATTTCATACAATGCATAAAATAATAAATATGTAGGTACCTACCTAAGATAATTATTCAACCTGCAGAACTTCTAATTTGTTTAAATATTCAAACCATTGCATTGCCAACAGATGGCGTTAGTGGAATGGTATTGCAAAACTAACGATGTAAAATGTTTTTCTAATTTTGCTTTCTTCTATTCTAAGCCTATTTGTAACTATCACAATTCTGCATCAGATAAATGCAGTTTGGTATTTATATTTTACTCTATTGTACAAGATCTTAAGTATAAAAGTGTAAAACATAACCATTTAAAATGTACAAGTGGCGGCCGCGGCCTAATGGCTCAAAGCCAGATTATAATATTATATCCAGTATGCAGTAATTCTAACCTTAAAAACATTGAAAATTCACTTGTATTTACATAGGTATATTCTCACTCTTAAATTTCCATTTCTGAAAAATATTATCAAGAATAATTGAACATTTTATAAGTCAAACTCATATTATTAAGCTGAACAGTATCTTATTGACAGGCTCTACACTCAACGACTCATAATCAACCAAACCACTTCCAAAAATAAAACACCAAACTTGTTGTAGTCATTTATTAACCCCTAACATCTATTCCCTCATCATCTTCTCCTTTTGGCGGGCCAGCTTCTTCTTTGAAAGCTTTTTCTTAGCGGGAGCATCGTCTGTGGGTGCCGCTCGGGCTACCGCGTCCTCACGCTCACTGAGACACACCTCAATGTGGCAGGGGGATGACATGTAGGGGTTGATGCGACCGTGCGCACGGTAGGTACGC
Organism: Colias eurytheme; assembly: GCA_907164685.1. Classification (NCBI taxonomy): domain Eukaryota; kingdom Metazoa; phylum Arthropoda; class Insecta; order Lepidoptera; family Pieridae; genus Colias; species Colias eurytheme. The sequence goes on along the minus strand of CAJQZN010039643.1, from coordinate 37,210 downwards.
CTGCGCAGACAGGGGGCACGGTTTACCTGGAAAGAGAGGATGAAAAATATGAGGAAATTGTTTAGACTGATTTATTGTTAACAATATGACATAGGTCTGTGCAGTTCTTTTTCTTATGAATTTAATGACAAATTTTAATACTCTAATGATACGTTCAGACACTTGGCAAGCAGCCCGTGCGCTTACGGTGCAAACAAACACAGGCGCATGCACATACAACATGTTTATATGCTTGTGGCCCATTCTTGTGCTTGTTGAATGTCACTATGAACACAAGCATTAGAACCCACCAATCAAAAACATTGATAGCTCTGTTGGGGCCATGCACTTATATTCATAGCTGGGATTTCTGGATAACTGGAAATATGTTAAATACTGTAAAAATATATTCTTTAAATAATATTATTATGTTAAATACTGAACAAATGTTAGATAATTATTATTTCAAGCTAGCATTTGGATTTGACCAATATAAATCTTAAAAAGCTCGGGCACTCATAGGTTTGACAGGACAATCCTCAGACTTTTTCAAAGCCCAAATTAATGTAAAATTCGGCGTTTTAACAAGCAATTTTCGTCAAACCTGGGAGAGACTAATTTGGACAGGCAAATGTCAAAACACAATTTTATTAAATCGGGGATTGACCAGTTAAACTTAAATTCGGTATGAAATGTCTTGTTTCCGTATATTTGAAAGCATTTTATCATTTAAGCAGCTTTCAAGTCCTAAGAACCGCTTAACCAGTTCTGAGTTCCGAAACTCAAATGTATATCGAAATTCGAAGACCAGATACTCAGGCAGAGCCAGTAGTAAAAATAATAAAATGTGATTCTACCCTTTTTGTGAACACTTGTATGTTTGTACTATGTCAACCAGTATTTCTCTGGCCAGCTATCATAGCAATTTCATAGAATACCTCCTAGTGTTAACAGAAATATGCTCACTATTTATTGAATAAAATACCTATCTATAAGAATGTCCTGTACATGAAGTACAGTACGCTATAAATCACGGTGGTTCAGATAACAAAAAATGGAGCTTACTAACCCCTGCCAGCCATAAAACTATGTTCAAGCATTGCACATATTAAGAAAGATATAATTTTATAACATGAAAAATGTATGAGTAAAAATTAAGGCAAAAATTAAAATATCTTCGCCAACAGAGATCTTTACACATGATACTTTTTGCCTTTTGAAAACAATCTATATAATGATATAGAATGTCAAGCAAAAAAGGCAAATGGAGGTGCATGTATAAATTTAGAACTATTATTGACTACTAGCGGTCCGCCCCGGCTTCGCCCGTGGTACCTACATGTTAACGTTTTTTTTTTTCATAAGAACCATCCTCGTACTTCAAGGAATAGATTCCACAGCGCATGTGATGAAAGAATTTTTATTAAGGAATTTTCTATACCTTGGGATACATTATTGCATTTTTGGTAAGGATCTCTAAATTTTTTTAAAATGCTATATAGCCTATGTTGCTCAGTGAAGATGCAGCTTTCTAATGGTGAAAGAATTTTTGAAATCGGTCCAGTAGTTTATGCGTGAAAACCATACATACATACATAATTACAAACCTTTCCTCTTTATAATGTTAGTATAGACATTTACATTAAAAGGAGCGCACATCATAATATATTTCAGTCCATCTAACCACATCATCAATCAAACTCCATCGAGGCGTTTGTGTCTGGTAAACACAAGCGACACAAATGAGATATTATTAAAAATGTACAACTTAAATTGTTTTTAGTTAACCTATACTTTGTTTATTATTGTTATGACTGTATCCATATTGTACAATGCTAATATTCTTGGAACAGTAGTATTCATTTGTAATGTTTTCCAAGCAACAAGTTAATGTTTATGTCATTTAATTCATTCATCGATATTAATCAATTATATGTACCTACTAATTAAGTATTTTATGGACAGAATTGTCTTGTAAACAATGTATTAACCACATAGAACACTCACATGTTTAATTCACATCAAATAAAAAGTACAAAGAAGAGCTGGTTCGTCCAATAGTTCACAAGCTTTTTTTACTTAGTTTTGACTTTTGAATTAGTACATTCCTATTTCAACATACCTGAATGTGATCAATGACAAGCCTGTCAACATCCAATCCTTTGATGTCTGCGTTGGATTCAGCATTCCTCAACAATTGGAGGAGGAATTCAGCTGACTTCTTCGGCCAGCGACCCTGTGTGGTTCCGAATTGCTTAGCCTGTGCACACCTCCCAACACCCCCGTTAAACCTACGGAACGGAATGCATTCCTTCTTCTCAGTCACATTTTTAAGGTAACGGACAGCGCGACGCAGAGGCAACTTTCTGATAGCCATAGCTGTTTCATATGTGTTCTGAAATGAAAAGTTCAAACGTGAGCACAAGTTTGATTTTGTATGTAAACAACAAGAATAAATCGTTTTTATACCTTGAAGTGAACACGGAGGTTTGAGCC
>CAJQZN010039643.1:0-34335 GCA_907164685.1 Colias eurytheme | reverse complement strand
AGAATAAATCGTTTTTATACCTTGAAGTGAACACGGAGGTTTGAGCCACGCGCCTTGCATGATTTCGCTGGATTATCCGGCTCCCGAGAATAACGACCCATTTTTGTTACTGAAAAATAGAGCGGCTTTATTCACACGGGTTACACTTTCGAGGTTATTACTTGTTTTTGTGACAAATATTACGCATTCACAAAAATACGAGCACAGTTAACTTAATTTCACTGATTTCTTTAATACCACATTGTGTTTTAATTCAATTTTAGGTACTTTTTTAGATTAAAATGGATTTTCGAAACACGAAACCAACCTCTCAAGAGACTTTTAGAGCAGGAAAAGGCATAGACAAAAAGTTTGACGTTTAATGAGTTATGACTTATGACATTTTATGATGTGTTGCTACATTACAAAATCACTGTTAAATCTGTTTATCTATGACGAGATATTAAATACAGTTGAAAGTTATCGATATCCCCGTTTTCCAATTACAAAGCATAATGCGACTCAGTGCCGCACAATGCCGAATTATGCTGATGCTTAATTGGAACATGAAACGCACCAGCAGGTTTTAGTTCAGTGTTGAAAAAAAAATATTCATAGAGTTAGCAATAACCTCATTAATGTGTAAGGGTCGTTTTCAAAATAATTGTACATTACTACAAAATGTTTGTCCCCCTAAAAAATCTTCGAAAAAAATATGGTTACGACTGAAATAAATCATTGTTAACGTTTTACAGACTAAACTTAAGCATACTGCATATCATTTCTGATGAAAAGCAATGAATTGCGATTCAAATTCTTACATAAATTTAATGTGAAAATAAAGTAACAAAAAAAGCTCCATACATTTTTTATTGTCCCCTATGTGGACGACAATGAAAACCAATATTTTTATCAGAATTTTTGTATGAAACTTCCTATTTTTTTGTATCATAATTAAAAAGCAATGTTTGAAGTGTTATATCTGATAGATTAAACTATTTAAATTACCTTAAATAAACGAAGAATGACATATTATAAAATGTCCCTATCAATCGTTACAATTTCGTGACACTGATTTATTGACATAATTAACCAACTTCTTGTATCACAAAGAAGAGGAATCTAACTCTAATCATTGGCAAAACTGGTCATGTCACGAAAAGTAAGGTCACATTAACGCGCCGCCATTTTGTTCGTCGTCCAGACATGGAAGAAGTCCTGTAGTGTGCTGTGCAAAAAATTTAGTTACATTTTCCTAACGACGTATTCTCAACAAAAGTAAGTACATTTTGAAGAATTCACCTACCGCAATTGTAATATACTTAAATTATGACTAGAGTAATAGATTACACTTTCAATCTAATGGTAAATGTGATTATGTTTTGTGTAAAAGTATTTCTTAGGTTATTTTTTACATGTTACTGACGAACAATTTCTTGACATTTACTGACGTCAGTAAATTGTAGGCGGTAAAGCTGTGGTCTCATGTGTAAAGTATGAAAATAAGATATTAAAATGTGTGTTAAATTAATGTAATGAATAAAAATAAAGGAGAAAAACAATAAATCTCTCAAGATTATTTTTTTGTAACTACAGGCCATACTTTTTTAAACCATGATGTAGGGTTAGTAAAGTCGGGCTTAGGGACTTGACTTTTCCTGGGATCTGATAACTTTTTTATAGTGAAAGCGGATCAGTGAGTCTTGGCCTCCAATTTTACAAGTGGTTTCTGATGGGATAACGCTTGCCTTATTGCATTTAGTGTTGATCGCTTTTCCACCCACACGAGTGATGCTTACTTTTGTTTTTATTTTTATTCAAAATACATATATCCAACAGCTTTTTTTAGTTTCAGAATGCCGCTAACCGGTGCCGAACGGCAAAAAAATACATTGAAAAACTAAAAAAGCAAAACCCTGAAAAATATGAAAAGAAAAGGAAAAAACACCTCGAGAAAGTGAAACAAAGACAAAGAAAAATATCAGATCTTAATGACAGTGAAAAAGAAGCTCGAAGACAAAAATGGAAAGAAGCTAATGATAGAAGAAAATAAAAGGAAAACCAAACAGAGAATTATAAAAATTGATTGTTTCTTGATTATTTTGTAACCAAAAATAATTTTTTTTTAACTAGTGACTTCTTACTTTTTTATATGTAATATTACCTTATTCTGAATACAGCCTTACTTTTACAACTTCCTGACATTTCCTAACGAAACAGTTTACTAGCAATTTCGTGATGTACAAATATTTTGAAAATGACCCGTAAATAAATATTTACGGTTATTTTAAGTAATTCTGGATTTTGATTATTTCATTAACATTTTTTTCAATGTTTGTACCTTCATCCATACTTATATTTATTTTTTTAACACAATTTGAATTAACTTTGATTATTTCGAAAAAACTACAATGAAACGAAAGCTTTAAATTTTTTTCCAACAATTAATAATTACTAACGATAAATCGATTGCACGCATCAATTCACGCGCATTACTTTTTCTAGTGCTCGATTGTGCGAAGCGTTGCTGTAGTTGGAACATTCAACGTTAAGCATTATGCCGCATAATGCGCTCTAGTGCTGTAATTGGAAAACGGGGTATATTTTTAATTATTTATATTAAAAACTATATTGATTTGTTTATTCAAATTATTATTTTTAAAATTATTTTTATTCAATTAGAATACATTTGAAATATTATATCAAAACATATTCGAACATCAATTATTATAGTTCAAGATGGTAAAAAAAAACTGGTGCCCCGTGCTGCATGCTTGAGCATAAATACATCGTATAAATCCTTCCTCACTCAGCTCACTTTTTAGCTGTTTATTGGGTCCGCGAGCCGCGAGGTGAGACGGGATTTTTTTTTAATCTGATGTGAATAGGTACGCATTTGTACAGTAGGTACAAGCAACAGGGAGCTTAAAAAATATAATACTATGGAAGGAAGGTGGAACTGAGATGAGGAAAAGGTCTAATTTTTTCATTAAATCATAAATACATTTATTAATTAATATGTCATAAGTTTTATTAAAAAAATCATTTTGGTACCCTGGGTACCTTTGGTTTACTCTATTTATTTGGTTTGTCCATTTATAGAATCAAATTAAAAAGGATTTAGTTATAACTCAAATTACAACCAACGAAATTCTATTTCATCATTAATTATTAATTTCATTGTTCTTATGAGCTTAGAAAACTATGTAGTACCTATAGTTTAGTACCTACAATAGATATTATTATTTTCTGTTTTATAGAACTAATATTTTTGATCAGCGATAATAATTGATTAGTTAAGTAAGTAAGTATGTACCCAATAAAACCACATGGAAATGATAAGTAAATTTTTATTCACGTTTATCTGTTCTAAACTCTACAATAAATACGTACTTATTATTAATATGTACAAAATTTGATATGTTTAGAAGTTATCTACTTGCAATAATAATTTTACATGTACATAATATTATTTTTACAACTTATTTTTCTACAGACGTAGCACTAGTACCTACATCAGAATATACGATGATCGATATTACTTTATTTATTTTTGTTAAAAATGTTCATATTCTTATCATTACATATTGCATGCCATACATTATTTCACTATAAAGTATTAAATAAAATCGATATTTTGTACATTTCTTATATTATAAGCTATCATACATAAATTTTAACACTATATTATTTACTCGTATAACTTTCGTTAAAATAAAATAGATGCAATCAATAGATACATATTATCATTTCTTATTCTAATTCATATTTAGTTTTCTACTCAAAACAATATTAACAAAGCAGTATACTATACTCATAACTTTGGTAATTTTATTATTTAATTATTAAAGTTTTACATTTTAATATACATCTTTGTATTTATTCGTCGAAACTCGTCTTCACTATCAAAACAATAATGATTTTATTACATAGGTTAATAACAAAGTTCTTAATTACATTTTTATTTATACATAATTCGATATGCCGTATTATAATATTACTTACTTAATAATTAATAGCATGACTAGATTGATTTTCCTAATATAAAATTTGGAATTTAATAAATCAAATTTACCTAAATTCTAATATCTACAGATACAGCTATTTATTCAATGTTATTGCTTTTTCATTTTAGTTATGGTAATTAAAATAACTAATGAGGCGCAGGTGCTGTCGGCGGTAGCAATGGAAGCGGAGCAACGCATGCAGCGCAACTGTCTCTCTCTGTAAAAAGTATAATATTATATATATTTACCCAGATCATATAGCAAATTTACTCACAATCGATATGTAAAATTTTTAAGTATGTATTTAATAAAAGTGAATTAATATTGTTCCGAATCTTCGTCAATATCATATGTGTAAAAACGGCAACACTTTAGCTTAAATATTCTATAGTCTATGACTAAAATGCCCGCGATGTCAAGATAAATGACAAAATCATTTTGAAAAATTTTCCCGCCCATGGTTTGTCGTAGTCCGATGTTTTTGTATATTTCGATTAATCTTAATATCAGCAACAAATAAAAAGTTATGTGAGTGAAATAATTATTCTGATGTCTCGAAAAATAATTTTGGTAAGTTGATTCGTAATTACAGTTAAGTATACATAGTAAGACATAGCCTACTGCATTTTCTACATATTTGCATTTTATAGAAGTTGTATGTAATTGTTACGGTCATAGGGTTACGTACGTTTACGTGAAAAGAAGTTAATAAATACGCACAAATTTAATGTCTAGTATAAATATATAATGTAAATATATTTTTTGTCTTGCCTTTGAAAAATTACACAAAAGGCGCGCAACTTTGCATAACCAATATCACTTTTCGAGTGCTTATTGCAAGTGATTGCTATGAAGTGAACCCTTGTTCATATTATTATGTTTTATATTTTCATGTTAAGTATTACCACGGTCATGTAAGTAGTGTATGGGTGGGCGAAGGTCCGGGAGACGCCACGGTTCCCTGTCCTCCTCTCTCTCGATCTTTGGCACGAGGCCGCTCCAGCAGTCTGGGCGCGGGGTAGGCGCGCTGCGGCATGGCCACGTGCATGACTGGAAATATGTTTTGTGGTCAGTAATTATAAATGGTATCATTACCTACTTACACAGTTTGAGGTGTTGTTTTTTTTGGATGTTTAGATAAAATGTGGCAGGTTCAAAATGGCATTTTCAACCTGTGTTTTCTGATCGCTCATACGATAAGTTACCTACTAATATTTTAATTCGTTTACACGTGTACTACTTAAAATACGTAATATATACACATTTTTGTAATATCGTTTCATACGATCGACGATTTTTAGTAACAATTTGTTACCTCTAACTGCACAAACGAGTACAGATAAAGCATGCGTATTAAAAAATCACAAACCTAGAACCCATATTATCTAATAGTCAAGTAATATTTCAAACCTGTGTTTATTGTTCAAAAGATAAAACGTAGAGATAGTAACATAACCACTTAAATAAAGCACGAATTGTAGTGTCGCTTGCTTCGATTACCGTCACGAGATCGAACCGTTATCGAATGGGACACGCGGACAATTACCGGAATAAGGGCGCGTTCCCACCGGGTCGTGACGACAGATAATCGTGTAGTTTTAAGTGTCGTGGCTTATATGTTTAAATGGAGGTGTTCACATTTAGAACGACACAATTTACTGTCGTCTACAACAGTTTTTGCAGTGACGACACTTTGTCGTGACAGTGGGAACGGCAAGCACGACAGTCGTAAAACGATAAAAAAATCGTGGACGGCAACTCTATGTAGACGAACACGTGTTTTCCCTTCCCTCTCGCACCCGCGCGCCCCTCGTGTCTGTACTCGGTTTGCTTTTCCCAACCCAAGCGAACGCAGAGGCGACTAGATTTGTAGCTTGCTGGTGATGCGAGCAATCTGAGCGATCCAATGGGAACAGCCTAGATACGACAGTCGCTAAACGATAAAAAATGTTGACGACAAACAATCGTTATAATGGGAACAGGTAGAGACTACAGTCGTCGAACGATAAATTAGTCGTTACGACATAGTGGGAACGCGCCCTAACTCCTCGCTATTATTTCATTTAGTATGTTTAAAACTTTCACATTGTGCCTCAATACAGTAGATAGTATCTTATGTGACTTCTTTTGGTTCGAAATTTATATTAATTGCATTAAATCTCGTTTTATATCAATTTATTTTTAAACAGCTTGTTATACAATAAAAAATCTAAGAACAAAATAAGCTGGAACTTCAACTCCTCTTAGTAAAATTAAAAGCGCGACCAAATCTTGTCTTCGCACATTGAAAGTTCAAAAATCGTATAAACTGAGCACTTTTACTTTGCTTATAATAATTTAATGTTTTCTTTGCAATTTATTCAGTCTTTCATAATATAAAACCCCAAAAAACTTGTTTTATATGTTGGTCGGAACAAGCCATTGTGATCTGTGATCTGTGGAACAAGCAAAGGGTCTGGCGGGCCTGATGATATAAGTGGTTATCATCGTCCATAAACACTTGTAAGACTGGTAGTGTGACTTTTTTTAGACGAAGGTACGTTTATTCATTTTAAGTTTTGAAAGTTTTTAGTTAGATAAAGTTAGTACGTCACTTGATGGATGATAAAAAAATTATGTGCTAGTAGCTATCCTGTAATTATTTACGTAATGCCGTGACGCGACACTAGTGAGGTGTGAATAATTTATTCCCTGCAGCCAATGCACGATATGATTATTTGGCAGATATGCCAAGTGGTAATCAAATGGTTTGCGTCGCGGTTATTTCGATTTAGAAAAATTCTATTCAGATTTTAATATAGTGTATGTAATGAATCAGATGTAGAGTTAATTACAAGTGAAGTTCCTATCTTATAGTATCTACAGAGTTGTTTAATATTTTAACATGATGGTGACAAAATACAGACGTATCATCGAATCTTTTAGAAGCTTTTAGTCATCTACATAAGTTTTAAGTTACCTCGTGTGTTCATAAGTTTTGAGACGAAATAAAAGTTGCATATCTTTTGTAATATTTAACTTATAATTCTAAAATTTATACAAGATATTAAGTGAGTAATAACAAACAATAAACTTTCATTATCACTCAAAATGTCCACCCTTATTTTTTATACAGGCCCTCAGACGATTTGGCCAGTCATCTATAGCGGCACGTATCTTTTCCAATGGAATTCGCTTTGCCTCTCGGACAAGAGCTCGCTTCAGTGACTCCAAGTTACGGTGGGACTTTCGGCAGGCCCTGAGCTCTAATTCAGTCCATAAAGAATAATCCAGCGGGTTGAGGTCGGGGCTGGAGGAGGGCCATTCGTTAGCCGCAATGAAGGCAGGCACATTCTCCTTCAACCAAGCTTGGGTGGTTTTTGCCTTATGAGATGGTGCTGAGTCTTGCTGGAAAACCCAATCCTTGTTGTGACATAAAGTATGAGACAGGGGTTTTACAACAACTTCTAAAATATCACTTTGATAATTCTTGGCTTTCACCTTGACACCTTGTTGGCAGAAATGCAGCGGAGTGACACCTTCATACGAAACTCCCCACCATACCATCACACTAGCCGGATGATGAGTACGCAAGACATTCCGTGCTGAAGGTGGGACGTCCTTGCTACTTTTGGCATACACTTTATTGTTTTGTCGGTTGAACTTTTCTTCGACAGTAAAGATTTCCTCATCAGTAAAGAGTATCTTCCTCGCATCGTGTCTCCTAAGCAGTATAGGACAACGTTCGCGTCGCAATTTACGAAGGCGGTCGTTTAAAAAGTGAATTTTCCTACGGCTGTACGCCTTTACCTTAAGATCATATTTCAGTATTCTGTTGATTGATACGCGCGAAATATCAGTCTGCAGTGCGAGTTTTTTCTGAGTGCGACATGGATTTCGGCGAAGTCGCTCTCTGATGATTTTGATGTTCGCAGGCGTCCTCACAGAGCGTGGCCGGCCACTTCTTTAGCGATCTTGCAAAGAATTAGTCTCCTTGTATCGTTTGATAGTGTAATACACGAAGTTACGGCTCACACCAAAAATTTTCACCTCACGGAAAATCTCCATTGGTTTTTTCCCCGCCTTAGGGTGCACTCACACACATCAGTCACCGTCAAGTCACCGATGACTGATCGGTGACGGTTTGTGTACGTATCCACAAACACCAGTCACCGTCATGTTGTCCGTCAGTCACGTCGCCGGTTTGACTGAATCATTGAACACATACATCAGGTTAGTGAGTGATTAGACGTGTGTCACGCTAGAGAACATGTAGCAATTGACGGTAGCACGACGCTGACTGAACTGAGACGTGACGGCACCGGGTGAGTGGGGATAAAAGTATGATACATGTATGGAAAGATTATTTGACGTGCCTGACCGGGGACGTCACTGATAGATTTCGTGCCGGCGACTGTCGTGTGGGAACAGAGTCATACTAGAACTATTGATACATATTTTTTTTAATCCTGTCCGGTGACGTGCCGTGACGGTGACTGATGTGTGTGAGTGCACCCTTATACAGCCAAATCACGGTCGCACGTAATTCTTTAGTTCCCTCCATCACGAGAAAATTGAAAGAAATTAATTTGAAAATCAAAGGAAATAAAAGTAAATATTCCAAATTCAAAATTGGAAAAAGAAATAAATATCAGCCAGTGATATTTTATCTTATTTTTTAACTACAAAGTTCGTCTCAAAACTTATGAACACACGAGGTATATGACCGATGAAGTTTGTTTGATTAAAATAAAAATAAATTAATAAATCGTGCCATTACTCTATGCGTAATAATTATTGTGAATTGTTCACCTTTCAAGCATCAAATAACTATTATTCTGAATAGAAAAATTAATGTTCCGCACGCGTGCCAATAAAACGGACTTAAATGTCATCTCCCAAATGAGGTTGGTAAATAAAAAACTAAATGCCACGTCGGCATTTGTAACCAAAGCTATGGGTTACGCATCACAAGGGATGCCTATGTTTTATCCACAACTTCTACTTTTGGAATTCATTACTTTGACTATTGCTTAATAGCCTTCTTCAAAACAAATATATAGGTCATCGTATTATATTATGCAGTTGATTGCTACTGTCCTCTTAGAACAAAAAGGTTATTTCCTAAAAAAAAATTGCTCTATAGCGCATGTGGCCGATTTTTCTATTAATTCTTAAAATTACACTTATTCATTTAATCTGTAGAAGTTCGCAATAAAAATCTTACAACTTCAAAGCTCGTAGTGCTTGCTGAAATTGTCCCAAATTGATCTTACTTTAAGGTTTATTAGATTTTCTTTATTAGTTTTGAAATTATATAGGTAGGTACTTACTTACTTAACTAGCTCTGCGACCCAAACAGAGATGTTGAAATTATATAACTTCACTTTATATAATTTTCAATCGAGATAAAAAAATATAGGCCACATGCGCCACATGTCGCGCTTTAGTCTTTACTTGCTTAAATATGAAACAATGGGCATTGTGGATTTGAAACGTTACATTTTCTACAATTTTAACCTTCAGTATCATTGTAATACCTATTCAAAGCTTTGTTTGTTTTTACGAATACATAAAGAAGAATTTTATTAAACTTTCATGTGGAAAGCGGTTGCTTGAAGCTTAAAATATATGGATATAATTATTGGATATTGCCATAAATGGCTGAAATAATGAAAATAAATAAAAATAATCTATAAAAAGTAATAAAAAGCCAACAATCAAAAATAATAAAAGTAATGCGTTACTTAATCATACATGATACCACATAAATCCATGAATGATACAAGAAAGTTAAAAAAAAATAATAAAAGTGTAGCATAGTCTAATATCTAGAGCAAATGTCATTATTACAGTACACAGTAACATAGCCATCTATTTCCAAAGCAATAAATCACAATTAAAACACACTACAACTTCAAAATTTAACAAAGTAATTGTTATCTGAATAATGAATGACAAATCTGTTTGTCCTCGGAGCGTGTAATTAACTTCGTCCCCGTCCCAATGTCCCGGGGGACATGCATATGTCCTTGTGCGTATTGCTTATTCAATTACGCCTTGTCGCCTCTAGCTTATGGATTATCGTTTAATATTCAATTTTTCGTAATTAAATTGAGAACTATGTTGCGGCAATATCGTAAAAGATACCTAGATATGTATTGCGTACGATTCGTGTAGGTAATATAATATATAATAAACAAAAAAAAATGTATCTATAATAATTGTTCACAGTATTTTATAATTTTCACACATCATCATGTGTCATATATTTTTTTTTCTTAGTACTAAAAATGCCTAAATAATCGATTATTATTTTCACTAACAAAGAACATAGATAAATCTTTGCGGGTAGTTACATAGCATAAGAATAATTAAGAATCACTCAAATACCAATAATCCAAAACTATTGCTTCAAAACGCGCTATAAAAAAATAACCTTTTTACACCGTTAAAAACCCTCACAACAAACAAACAGTGATTTATAACAACATCAAGTGGTATAATTGAATCGTTTGCTACAATCCGCACAAAGTATCTATTAAGTACGTGACGAGGTTGCCGAGGTATCTCGTGTCCTATGCGGCAAACGTTCGGGTTTAATCGCAACTTATATTGGTATTAAATTGTGAATATTGCGTATTTATTGGTAATAGAGATTGTGGTGTATTTTACTTAAGGTATTTTCAAAACTGGAATTTTACATAAGTTTTGGAATAATTGTTTAAAAGGTCGAGTCAAAACTTAAAATACATACTGTAAATGATGAAGAACATACCTATTACTATATTAAATAGAGCTAATTATATGTATACGTAGAGGAATGCATAAAATAGAACTTTGATTGAACTTTATGTAATACTAGAGGTCCGCCCCGGCTTCGCCCGTGGTACATATTTCGCAATATAAGGTAGCCTATGTCCTTTCTCGGGTATCAAAATATCTCCATACCAAATTTCATGCAAATTGGTTCAGTAGTTTAGGCGTGATTGAGTAACAGACAGACAGAGTTACTTTCGCATTTATAATATTAGTATGGATAGTATGGATTAGAGGGCGAAGATAAAATTATTATTCAGAAGTTGAAAAAAAGAAGAAGTGTTAATTTTTCGTTAGGTGCTCTTGCTCAATTTGATTCTTGTATCTATATTTTTATTCCATTTCCATTTTCTAGAACATGTAGCTAATGAATTGTATACTTAATACTAAAGGAATGAATTGTTCATAATATATTATATGAACATTAATCAATACACTTATTTACAAAGCTCTATCTCCCAAATCCATCATCACTTACCCGTAAATAATGTAACCTTTAATAACATTACCGCCGAATAAACTTATAATCGATACACATAAAACAACGCTGTAATATTTACAAAACGATATCAGATATCAAGTTTTTAATTTATTAAATCGTCGGAACCCCGTACGCACTACAGTGAAGTGTTTACCACGCCTCAATTTGGTGGAACACGCGACGATAATCGTTTTTCGATGTACTTAATTCTATTATTGAATTGGATTCAATGAATAATGTCAACGGTTTTTGTTTTGTATCTTGTAAAGGTTTGATTAAATTTCTGGAATTCTAATGGTTAAAAAAAGTATTGCTATAAGACATCTTTCAAGACTCTGCGTTCACGGGGAGTAAGCCTGTAAGTTTTGATTCCCTTGCGAATGGCGAAAATGTGAAAATTTGATGCATAAACGGCTGTATCTTTTGAATGCGTTGTATCTTTAGATAAGTTTGATTTTTTCTGTTTTCACAGCTTTGAGGAACCGTAGAATTGAGTATTCTACTCGTATATAAATTTCATCTCATTATTTCATTTTGATATCCTCGTGCATTCCTGAAATAACAGACTTGTCTTAAGAGACAGACAGACGGACAACAATGTGATTCTATAGGATTCCGTTTTTTTTCCTTTTGAGGTTCGGAACCCTAAAAAAGACAGCGCAGAGGTTAATGTAGGGGACACAAAGTCAGAGCCTTAAAAAGCACAATAATTTATTGAATTTTCGATCTGGTTTGATTATTGTAAGGAAAACACCGTGATTAAAAGCAATCCTTTTGTTTTAGGTTCAAAAGTTTCACGACAAGAGACATGGCTATCGCCATCTGGCCATCCAGAGGACTATGGCCAAAACCGTGATTGGAGACATGATTCTGCAGTGAAGACGAAATCGGTACATAATATATCAAAATAAAATATTCTGTTATAGTAACCTTCGATTAGAATACTTTCTTGGATATCTGTAATCAAATGGAAAGTTCTTTAGTAAGTAGCTCTTGGTGATTCTTCTTGAAAATTAAATACATGGAGGTAGGTATTAATATGCTGAACTTATAAGGAATACATATCTTTGATAAAGGCTGATAATTTTTTTAAAACAAAAATGTTTTAATTTTTTTTTTATTTATTCGATTTCTATTAAGTTGAAATACTAACAGTTTTGTAAGATATTCAATGAATTAGCCAATACCTTACCTACAGATGTTTATTGATATTAAATATAGCAGTTTAATAACTTAAAAGCCCCTCCAGTTTAGATAAGCCGATTATAAATAAAGCTAGCCATTTCACAACGGCCTGTACTCGGCATGATCAATCACACAGACCTCTAAATTAAGATTTTATTAGCTCTATGAATGTCATAATACCTTCGTAGATATTATGGCATTCATAGAGTGCGCTTATATTTTGGAATAGAACCAATTTCTAAGATACCAAACGATTGTTCAACAATTTAATGACTCAAAGTTTTTTTAGAGCGTAAGAGCGTTTTGCTTACTAAATATAACTTTGTTCAACTGAATAAGCTTTTAACCACTATTTTGATATGCTTATGTTTTTTATCATAGAACGAACAGACCAATACCTATACGAAATCCCTCAATGCTCAATATTCGAAGTACCTACTTACCATTTTTACCAGAAACTAGAACAATCAATTCAACTAGAAAACATCGCTTCATAAATACTTAATACACATATCAATAAAACTAAGTAGCGCATGATCAAATAATTATCAGCCCTACCCTTTGAGGGGATAAACCCTTCGCTACGTTCATTAGAGAGGCTCTGACGCCTTGCCTTTCAACAGGTAAATAAAGATGTAATAACGATTAATTAGTAAAGCGTTAGCGTTCCTGTACTTGTATTTCCTGGAATGTGTTATTGCGTAGTTTGAGGTATTCTCATATATCTTATAGTTAAGTAATTAGTTAGTGTTATATATAAGGGTAATAAAAAAAAACTAAAATGAGATGCAATTACTACATAATAGAGTAATATTGTAAAGTGCGAGACAGCATCGCGAGGGTTTCTATTTTTCCTTTATCTTTGAGAAGTGTGAAGTTGCTGCTTATCAAACAAGATTGTCCCTCTAGGGTCATGGGACGTACCCTAGGGCCTAGAGGTTCTAATTCCTTATTCAAATGTAGAAAATTTACAGCATAAACGGCTGTATCTTTGATTGCATTTCTTTAGAAAATATATTTTTTCACAACTTCAAGGCACAATATACCTACCTAAGTATTGAACATAAATTTCAGCTTTATACCTGAGCAAAATATGAAATGTTCGAAAGTCATTATGGAAAACGTTCTTTATTTGCTAAAATTAAGGAGAAAACAGGTGCATAAAAAAAGACCTAAAGCATATTTCAACACGCAGCGAAATAAAAAGTTAAGCTAAGTACATACGAACGAAAGTCCCCGATTAATTGGTCCCGTGGAATCGGATTGGTAGTAAATTAAACATTTTCCCTTATTTAAAGGCAAAATGAAGTCCATTTGAATTCGCGGCCGTAATTACAGAATTTACGACGTGCGAAGCATTCCAACGTTGCTATGAGAATCCCTTGAGTCTATGAAAACGTAACTTCTGTAGTAATTAGTAAACTCCTCTTAATTATAACTTATAAGACTCGACGTTAATTGGTATTCACGTATTCACAACTCTGTATTTTTATGCAATAGGTACACGTTAAATGCAAATATTATGATTCTTAGAAACTATTTCATTGGAAAAGCTTTTAGTATTGGTGTGCTACAAAGAAAATTGAATAAATCTCATATATTAAATATATTCCTGTAGCTGCCATCTTTGTTACAGCGCCTACTCAATAAACCTAATAAATACTTCCTACGCCCTAAGCTCAGTAAAAAATAAGTAAGTACTTAATACCGTTCGTTGAAAACCACTGCAATATAAAAGCACATTTTATGTAAAGAAATAAACATTTAAAAGGAACTAAGTAACTTAAAAAGACAAGTCTAATCGCAGATTACGTAGCGGGGGCTTGTGATTGGAAAAATTTCTCCAACTTTTTAAATTGGATCGTCTCGAGCGGTTTGCGTCGAATGCGAATAGGGTAGTAGATAATGCGATTTCTTCAATACTTAGGTATTAAATTGCATCTCTGAAGAACGGTTGTATGAACGTAAGTAGAATCTGTATTGAAGTTCTTAGTGTTCAGCTATTATGATTTGAAAACGAAATAGTTTGCGTTTCATGATGTGATTAATTTTGACACACCTTTTAATTAATTACTTGCGAATACCTACGTAAAACATTAATTATTTCCTTTAAACGGATCAAGCTTAATTCTCATGAGATTTCAATCATTCTTATATTGTAATCATAATTTGTTATTATCACGATAAGTAGATAAAGTATTTTTACAGCTTGGTGCTTAAATTTGATCTTTCGAATATTTATCACACTGCTTCACAGGAATTACATAAATGGTTATGTAGGTAATTCCTTTTTAAATATTCATAACAATATGATGAAGTTTCTCCTTTGTTGCTCCTGCCTTATCAAAATATTTCCTCAAATAACTTACCACATCCTTAGCCTGATCGTCTTCAGTAGTTTCAATATCCACGCTCTCATCACTATCGCGGTCGCTTTTAGTGGAGCGGGCGGGTGACGAGCGAAGCGGGGAGCGTGGCGGCGAGCGAAGCGATAAGCGGGACGGTGACTGGAGCGGCGAGCGGAGCGGGGAACGGCTGCTCGGAGATTTGTTTATTGGTGACCTGCTATATGATGAATTAACAATTACAAGAATCTGAAATGTTTTTTTTTCATATGGATGTAAAAGCGTACCTACTGCGTAATATCATTATTATGTGACTGTAGCGGCATCTAATAGCTTCTGTAATAAGAGTTTTTGTAATAGCGGAGCGAATTTTCTGCAGTATGAATTAATTATTCACGATTGCAGTAAGTACTTCTTATATTTTTTTTTAGTTATAATGCACTATTTTTAACTTATTGGAACATGTCACACACCTAAAATTAATCAGTGTTTATCTTTAAACAAAGTTTTCTAGCAGATTAATTACAGTAAAATAGTTTTGTTCTCTTTTATTACCTGTTCGGTGATCGTGACGGTGATGTAAGTGGTGATATTTGCGGCGAGTCCAGACGATGCGTGATCACTGGTCGGAACGCACGCGGCTCTTCCATAGCACCCACCCCGCTTAACGCTGTTAATGCACCTTAAGAAGTGAATTTTTGGATTAATACTTTAATAGTAATGTAAGTATAAAATGTTGCTCATATCAAGTTTTTCATAATTACTTGGATTTATGCAGGAATCTTGCGCGGAAAATGCTTCGTGAAGTTTCTCTGGTCTGTATGGTTTCGCCTATTCAATTTCGTTTTTCCCATTGCAATAACATTAATCTTACCTTATAATGTATGTAATTATTACTAACAGTTTAATTTATAATTTACCTTCACCAACGTAAATTATAAAATAAAACCAAAAATCCAAATCACCTGGCGTCCACAAGGTGGGCTTTAGCCACGGTATAGCATACGGCAACGGTAGCCTCGCGCCCCACACATAGTCCGCAAGCCGCGGGACCGGCGTGTGAGCGCTCGGTGGACTGGCCGGCACACGCTTCGCCTCGCCTTCCTCCGACCTGCGGATAGGTACCCTTCTGTGGCACAATTTAAGGCTGCACTTTTTGGTAGAGTTTTTGCATTGTATGAAACTTATGGCAATCATAAAAGATCGGACCAAAAAGCTTTTCAGAATAAATAATAAGTTGATCATCAAAAGGTCGTCCATTTCAAGAATGATCGAATAGTTTAGCACAGTATAAGCATCACTTAACTCAAGTTCGGTGAGTACTGAATGTTTACTCATATTTAATTCTAAGTAAGTACATTATACTTGATTTCAGCTTAGATATTATGTTCCTTAAAAACATAGATATCAAGATTATGTAACAAACCTTTAAACACTTACCTAGCGGCAGACAACATTCTCTTCCGTGTACCACCATTGAACATAGCCTTAACGTCCTCCCAAGCATGGACGACTTCTACGGGAGGATTCCCGCTCAACTTCATGTGTCGTCTCCAAGAATTGAAATTTGCAGCATCAGGTTGTACGTATTTATCACCAGGTCCGACTCGGTGTGAATGAAAGATGAATTTGTTCGGAGAGAAGAATAGGCCGCAGTATGTGCATTTGATGCATTTAGCACGGGAGGAGTTGTATCTAAAAATATTGGTACGTCAATACTCAATCTCCATTAACAAGGTATGATTGTTTATAACTTATTTCAGGAAATTATTTCATTAAAATGTTCAATTTAATCACAGGAACTATACTGTTTCAATGTCGAATTGAACCATTATTTTATATAGGTATTATAGTTGGTTAGTACATTCATTAATGAAAATTGTTTCAAAAGCGGGATAAAAATATTCCGCTTACCTAACAACAGACGAAGTAGTGTGGGCGTCTTGAAACGATAAAATATACCTAATCTACACTTCTGATATTTCAATTCTCCCAATTAATGAATGTTTTCTACAGTTTTGAGAAATTGAAATACATTATAGTTATGTCATATTTTAGAGTAGCTACTCTATATTGTAATTTACCTGGCTGGTAGAAAAGCCCCACGGCACCCCCAGGCACATTCATGGTGAACTGCGAATGCAAAGTCATCAGGCAACCTCGGTGGAGCGTTGTCGCCTAAAAATGATTTACATAGGCGCTCTGCTTCCCGACGGGTTATCATTCCTATACAAAAATTAGATATATTGAAACTGTAATAAAGAATTAGGTTTTCTATTATATTAAAAGCTTAAAGCTCAAAACTTACTATTATATCTCATTTATTTCATAGAACATAGGGTATAAAACTATCCGGGATGTAAAACCAAGAAATGTTATATTTAAATTACTATTTTCTATAAGTGAGTTGTCTTCATTTGTGCCTAAAAGAGCTTTATGTATCTATCAATAACGCCCGTATTTACGTGTAGACATTATTCAATAATCTTCAATCAAGAAGATTTTTACAATGCATTAGTTACAAAAAAATTTATCCATGATAATAAGACTTATTTATTATTCTAAATAATTCCACTTACCACAACGTCTAGAAGACACAGGCATTGCACCGGCGCGCCTCAGAATTTCCAATTGCACAGGTGTACACTGTACACAAGTGATGCCCAACGCTACTCGTCTATTGTGGATCTCATTGTAGGAAAACTGCTTTAACAACGTGTTCGATATCTGCGCTAAACATAAGCGCTCTATGCCCTCAATGACTAGAGATACTATTGGAACCCCGTATAGAAGAACTGTTCCTACCTGTAAGACAAAATATGTAAAAAAAACCCGTCTTCTTCATCGACATACCTCTGACGTTACTTAGGTATAACTAAAATAAATTAACGCTTCGGTATCTAATCCACAAATTATTTATATGCGTTTATACTTATGTTCTTTCCTCAAAGTTTAGGGTTACTTTAAATAGAGTAGAATCTATGAAATTAAATTTAAAAAATTAAATCATGAAAGCCATGGGAACAATTATAATTATTTACCTTCATATTTTTTTTAGATAGGTAATATTATTTTTGTTTTAAGTATAGCAATACAGAAATAAGAATTTATAATCATTAAGGATAGATCCAACAATAAATCTAAGGTAATGATTTATATTAGTACTAACTTGATTAGGTTTGCTGTTCATTTCCATAACTTTGTGGTCACTCCGGGACTTTGATTCTCTCGAAGTCAACGCTAAATTTGTCGCCTCCATCCTTGTGACAAAAATAATACTATAAATTTAGATTATATTAAAACAAAAAGTTACCTATCGTTAGAAACAATTAAGTCAAGAATTGTACCCATATAAATCAATTTCATATATTTGAAAGAAAAACAGTTTTTTCACAATCCCCGAAATAACATAAATAAGCCATTACAACTAAAAGGAAATATTCCGACCTTAATTTTTCCGGGTCATAAAACAGCTATTCCGAATTTTGTGTGATTTCGTACAAAAGATCATTTATACAAATTGGCAAGCGTGTGAATACACTGTATCGAATATCAATTGGTTTTATTAACGTGGGGTGATAATGTATGCCCGCCCCTGAAGGGCGCTTTTGTTACCAATTTATTTTGTTGTAAGTAGCAATTGCTTGCTATAGTTTGTTATATCTGAAAATAATAACTGGCTTGCACACTCGCAGGATTTAACTTGTTTTTCTTTATTTCAATTTCAATAAATTAATATTCAAATTAATTTAATCATTACCGAAAAAAAAACATCAATTTTTTACTTAATACATAATAGTTAAAACTTGGTATAAAAAATGAAAATTCAATTTTGCCGTTCATCTCTTATTTCTAAGTGATGAATATTTTCAAATCTCCACCCTATATGTATAGGTTGATTAATTAATTATTATCATTTAAATCTTCAATTTGAAACGGACCGTTTAAATACAACCTGCTATGATGTTCCATAACGTATAAATATATTTTGAATGGGGTCAGAAATAAAAATGGGGCTTGAATTTTATTTTGTCTCACTTTAAGATAATGATATGTTACGGTGCATTTCCATCAAACGAACATAGAGCAAGAGCATTCTTTCGTGATCTTTTGTTGTAAATGAAACCTTTTATCCAATGTTGTTCAGTATTAGAAAATTGCATAGAATCTTTTCGAACGCACTAGGAACAACGAAAGAATGCTCTACGCCTGTTTACACTAAAAGAATTTGACATAAGGTTAAGCATTCGCACGTTTGATGTAAATTCACCGTTACATGACGAGTCTAGAGATAAGCTAAGATAGATAAGAATGCTATTACTATAAGTCTAAGGAAATTTGAAAATCAATGAAATTGTAGATATATCCAAACAGAATATTATGTTTATGCAAAATACCATAATATAAACAATAGAGGTGGTAAACTGTAAAGTGCACAAACAATGCATATGACAATGCAATTCTCAAATCAAGAATATTTCGTACCCCATGTGAAATCTTCCTAACAAGCTACTATAATATCAAACTAAATGACGCTTTTATTACCATGGAGGAAACGGTGAATATATTTTCTTCATTCTTAAAAATAATAATACTAACATAGCATATTTTTAACATTTTGCCTTAATATGTATAAATACTAAGCATGTTATGAATGCATGTTATAACTTATAAGCACAAGTCTGTTGACTGTGTTATAATTATAGGTTAGGTTATAGTTACCTAATATACAAAAAATGTTGTGTGGTTTTATGAAACCACGGTAAAAGTGAAACTGTTCGAACGGTTCCGAACACTGCTTTATACCTACTCGGCAGCCGACCGTCACGCGACATGCGCTACACAGACCAAAAAGTTTGAGACGATGTAATAAAAGTTTCACTTTAAAAAATCTTAAATAAGTAATTATTTCAAAATTTTATCCTGAATATTTTATTTAGCTAAATTCCAAGTTTTGGTAACATTAAATAAAAAATGCTAAAAGAAAGGAAAAGCAAACAAAAGCAATTGATAAAGAAACAAATAAGGGATGTGACCATACAAGGGGCGTGAGCTGTTAACTTGTGTCAGGGTTGCGAGCGCACAAAATTGATTACACAAAATGGCATTACATTATAGTAATGATTGCATATGTTACTTTTTGTCGGCTCCGGTTTTGTGGCAACACTGCATATAAATTACGTAATTTTGTCATTGTAGGCGGCAATTATTTGATAAAATTTATGAATTAGCTTTTTATTATGCTATTATCTTTGTTATCGAACATGTTATTACTGTTATTTTTGTATTGTTTAGTGACAGTAATCGTAAGAACTTCGAATTTTGGACTTTCCAGATTGTAAAATACATATCTGCAAATTGATAAAACAGATAGTCATCTTGCGGATCCTATTTTACTTTTGCCCAATATTACTTATTATTCTTCAAAAAACACAGTTAATAGCAAAAACACAAGCTAAATAATCACAACTAAAGCGAATTAATTAATTTCGCCAACAATGCATCTTATATCATATTTTCCGCTCCAACTGTGAGTGAGCATTGATAATTTACTATCATGTAATTATCCTTTATAAGTGCCATATGGTGAATCGAGCCGGGATGGCCCATCCCGGGAGACTGGCAACACTTGTAACGGAACTAATCGTTTTTGCAGACTCTTCAATGCGATACGCCTGCCAGGATTATTATGAATTGTATGTCTAGCGTTTCCATTGTTAGTTTTGAAGTGTTTTAAATAAATGACTATTTAATATGAGCGAATTATGTAGGTCGCTTCTGGATTATGTGACCCGATTCTAGATTTGCATTGTGTGTATTAAAAAAAATGTTTATTTTTTACAGAGATTTATCGCCACCTTGTAGAGAAGGTATTATAACTGATGAGTGATGCTCTATCCGCACCTTGATCCGCACAAAAAAGGTTAGGTATCCATTGACTGAGTCGTCTGTCAATTATTGTCATATTGACATAACTACAATCGAAACATTATTTTGGAGATAAAAACCTTAATATTTATTAATTGGAAATGGCACAAACATGCGGCGTACACCCTATGACAATAGCCAGTCGCGTGGCTATAGAAAGAGAGAGGTGTATCGGAATGAGCAGTGCTGAGAGAGAATGGCGAAAGCAATGGTTGCAAGACCAAGTGCTCTCTAAGAACGAACCAGTATACGTAGAAGAGTACTGGAGAGAACGAACAAACCCTATACGCAGGCTTTACCGTGCACCACTAAATATTTTCTTTAGCCTTCTAACACCCATCTTAGGAGAAGGTCGGGCAGCAGACTATCGGTATATAACTGGCAAACTATTCCTACTATCCTTTGGTGTGTTAGCGACACATTACTATTTCAAGTATGGAGGCAATGACTGGACGAAGAAGGGAGGTTGGCGGGTTGTGCAGTCCAAACCCATGGTGTTACCAGGACAACCTGGGTTCCCGTTTAAAACTAACTATGCTCCGTCTGATTATGCTGATAGAGGATTTAAATGCTCTGGTTTTGCTAAATAGATAGATATTTTCTTATTTAATTGACGTTTTGTACCTATCCTATTAAGATTTCATAAATGAAATAGGAAGGAAAATAAACTGCTTGGTTTTGTTTGTATAATATGTGTCTTATTGCAGTAAAATGTAAAATTGTTGGAGTACTAAAGTTGTAGACGTTGATGCATTGGAAATTACTTAGGTAAGTAGACCGTACATGACCTAAACACTATTTAGCATAAATTATCTATAATTTCAAACTTTCTAAAATATTTTAAGATGCTAATTACCATCTATGTGAAAATCGTCACTTAAAAAAACATCACGAAACTACTGCTTTGTGTAGGTATATACCCTACCTTAATATACCTAAATACACCATTCCTAAATTCACTTGTAATTTTGGCATTTATTTTCTTCCTGTGACCCACAAACCCATGAACTAGTCAACAAGCTGCCGTCAACAAACCCGCAACCAATCGTATTGACATGTTGTACATTTCTGCGGATAATATGGGATTATCCCTAAATAAAGGGGACATTCGAGTGTGTAGAGTGTCTCCACGTTTTTGTTTTTGAGGATACCTGATTTGTAAGTGTGGTAATATCAAGCTGTGCGTTGCTTAAGTACAGTAGGTATTGTTATTTTTATAGTATTAATAGTAGGAAATAGGTATTAGGTATGTCATCTACCAAGCGCAACTTAAGTCTTAACGTTAGGTTAGATACTAAATAAAAACACTACCTACTGCAAATAAAATTGTAACTTTTTTTGCTTATTTGAAAAGTCCATTGATAGGACGTAGGTACCTACCTAACGTCCTCAAATAATAACTAGCTTAAATTACACATACCTAATGGAAACTGTTTTCCTTTTAATCCCTAGTCTATAATCTATATAAGAGTTAATTATATTTGTATAAATGAAAATTCTTTTTGATAACCTGAGTTAATCTAATACATATTTTTAACAAAACTTCATACCTACTATAGTAGTGTAGTCAACCTACAAAAAAATCCGATCATTTCTCAACTATTGAATGGAAGTGTTCCTTTGAGGGCCGTCCGTAGTGAAATACTATTTAATCTTTATAAGATACCAGTTGTGCGCCCCTTGGCCTACAATGTTACAGTTTGGGGCATGTTTTTTGTAATTTTCTTCATCCGATTATTTTAGTTACACTTGAATTATCTTTCAATACAAAATTTTTATAGTAATTAAGTTTAAAATGTAGTAGATAAGTACCTACCTACCTAATAAAGTACGTAGGATGTTAAAAAAATATACGATAAAAACGAAAAAAAAAACACTTAGGTATCTACCTATTAAAAATAATGATTATAATTGATAACATAAGTATATGCAATACTTACCTCCGAACTACCAATATTAATACCTTCTGAGTACAATAATAATTTATATCCCATTACCCATACCAACTCGCGCAAATCATAACCCGAAAATGTGGGAACAATATGACAAGTGCTATTTATCTTACAGTATTAGAAACTTAAACAGGGGAATTCACGTTATTCATTTAATATTAATTGTCGAATTAACTCCGTCTTCGCCCAACACCAATTACGAGCACAAAGTACAAGGTAAATACAGCGGGTCGCGGATTAATTTTGTAAGCTTTTGAATTGAATAGTTTGTTTAATGGTCCCCGGGCTTGTATTACGATCATCATTTATGTATCTTGCGATTTGCTTTGTTTTGCGATGGGCGGGGCAAAATAATGTACCTATGGAGGCAGGTACGTTCCAAAGCGCTGAAGATCAACATTATTACAGTCTTTTATTCGGAAAGAAGCAGCAATTTCAAGAATAAACAATAGTCCACGTAGAACGCATACTTCCTCAACATCAGTAGCTATCTAAAAGATATCGTGTGGGGTACCTACCTACCTACGACATAAAAAGTAGATTTTCCTGCTTGTGTACCTATCTTTTAACATATCTATACATTATTACGAAAAAACAATGGGGACATGAAGTCATGAAAGCGCAAACAATTTTTAGACGGGGAGTTAATTTGGTCTTCGCGCGAAGTAATTTTCATCAAATCAACTTCGCAAATGTCATTTCGTCGTCGGAGGCTATTCAATTACTCTTGTAAATAAAATCAGGCACAATTTGCATGTTTATGCTTTTTTATTTTATCATCCAGCTTGTTTAAAGTTTCCTGCCTTGGAGTAACTTATATTACCCTAATTTGCCTCGTAGACGAGCAGATTTAACGAACGAAAACGTATTTTGCAACTTTTTATTCAAACGGCAAAATGTTGTAGATGTGTGTGAAGGAATACCTTTATACAATTTATATAGAATGGAAATTCATTGTGATAAGGCTTCCTACGCAACATTCAGCATGGAGGTAAGTAATCTTCTAACATTTAAATACCTACATAACATAAACATAATATTATAGACTCCTAGATAGTAGATACTATGACGTACCTACTAAGGTAGGTGATTGATACATACTTAGTTTTATAAACGAAAACGAAAAAGATAAATACTATAGGTACCTAACTACTTATTTATTTTTGCAATTATATAATTTGAATTTATTTTTAATTATTTTTAAATCTCAAAATTGTGCTTCAAAATCATAACTGTATCAACATCTCAATAAGTAGGTATCTACAGTTGAAGAATATTTTCTTTCAATCATGGTTTCCCACGAAGTAAACTGTACAAATTTAAAATCAAAATCGAAACAAAAGTCATCAAAATCAAAAGAATAATCGCCTAAGCGGAATTAAGTTAATGTTATAATAATGAGTCCGGGCCCGCCCCTGTTTGTCTTTCAATTACGGGCCCGGGGGACCCGCGCTGTTTAAACAACACATTTATATTTTAGGGGATCAAATTAAATCTTACTTCTCTCTCGGTTTTAATACATTTTCGCTTCATGCTTTAAGAAACGTGTATTGTGGTAGGATATACCGACCTATAGATTAAAAAGTTAAAATATGTTGCATTGATTTCAAATAAATAGAAAACTTTTAAAGCTTTATATTTTATTATAAGCGACCGGTTAAAAAATATGAATTGAAGATAGATTTCCAATTTTCATTTGCGTAGTAACTAGTAGGTAGAGATACGAGACGTGGAACTAATATTTTATAAAGTGACTGATTTTCTTTAAAATCAAGAGACAAAATTTAAGGTCTGATTCATAAATATTTAAATTTTTATTCATTCGCAATTCTCATTCGCAAGACACAATCATCAGCTTTTATGTTGAACGCTGATATCGGCTTATATAAAACAGTAACTTTACTTTGGTGCTTTAATTACGATTTACGAAATGATATTTTGCGAATTTAATGTTATCTACATCTATAGGTACTGCAGTTTAAATGTAAATTCTGTTGTTTATGCGATTGTAGGTAAGGGTTGCTTATAAGCGCCAGTTTTAATCCAGTGTAGGAGGAGCAAAAAAAATACAAAAATAGATTGTATCTACGCCACTCTATATCTCAGTCATGGTACCGATATAATTTCTCTGCACATTTAAACCTTTTTAAAAGTTAGGTACATTGTAAATATTAAGAAATATTAAATCTACCCAATACAAAACATGAAAATATGTATTTATCTAGATGTGCTTTTGACTTTAGCTCTATCTAGAGAGGCTGGAAAAGTAATTTAAGTATAAATGTTAAGTTTTACATCTAAGTAGTACGTATATCTATCTGTCAACCAAACATATTGTGCTTCTTTTATAACTTAAAAAATGGATGAAAAGAATAAAATTATTTTGGTATACAACATATTAAAAATAAACTGAAATTGTGTTACGTTCATTGTAGGTAGTTAACATTTAAGGACGTTATTACTAAAATGATTACATAATTATTAATATTGCATTAATTTTTTTATAAAATTTATTTATAAATAAAGCCCTGTTAACTTAATATTATAAAACAATAGCTTATAAAGGATAATTATCGCATTCAATTGTTATGCTAAATGTACCTACTTTAAAAATAATGGCTCTATATGTAGAGTCTTTTACTGCCATGTATAATATAATATTATATTTATATACATATGTGAATAAAAATTATTTAGTTACAATTTTTATAATTAATTTCAACTCCAAAACTAAAAACATTAAATAATCTTACCTCACGCCACTATGAACAGATTCACTACAAGTCCTTCCACCCGTATGGAAGCAGAATTTACGCGAAAAGTACAGTCACATACACTCGCCTATATTCGCACACAAAATTAAGGCATGACACGTCAGCGTCGCTTACATCGTCACACTGGCTACAGACGAGGGCCCAGCCGATCGACCAATGGGAGCCCCGCCCTGCGTAAACCGCCCGCCCATTCCGCCCGAACCGCCCAATCAGAATACGCGTAGAACCTTATTTACCGATGCCGCCTTCGTCGTCCGCATGTATCGATTGGACGAATGGCTGGTTGTTTAATACGGACAAATTAATGCTGTGATTGAAATTACTATGTCATTAATTTGCTCATTCGATTAACGCGCGATTCGATTGTGCGGTGCCGCGGTCTGTTTTGTTTATGTTGTAATTGTTAATGTTGATTCTCTGTTGGTTAAATGCGCAATTTATTTTTATTCGGTTTGGCTGTTTATGATACGGGTTTTACATTTAATGATACGTTTTGCAATTCATTGCTATATATATATATATATATATATATATATATATATATATATATATATACATATATCAAAAATCAAATTGCGCTCTTACTCTCTTACTTTTAATAATTCAATATTATTATAACTTTTTTGTAACTGGAGATCAATAAAACATACTTATTGTTTTAATTTTGAAATATTTTTATTTACAGACAAAAGTTATTTTATAGACTATCTACATGATTAATAATAATTTTTAATTATTACACCATAGGCATGCGGTAGTTTACACATTTAATTATTAAATTAAATTCTTAATACATGAATATACCTACATATATTTATTTTCATGTCTTACGAATTTAATGTCGTTATTTGAAATCCAAATTCACATTTTTTGTCAATTTCATTGTGAATGGTCTAGAGTAGTGTGATATTAAATATGTAAGTAGTAAATGATTTTAAATCAATTTCTACAGTTACTAAAATTTGCCAGAATAGAGATAGAAAAAGTCATATTTTTATGATGGTATTTTCACTATTTTATCATACTAACGTTCGTATAAATTATTTTTGTTTGTTTAATACAAGCCTTGCATTCGATATTACATAAAAAATATATATTTGTGTGTATTTCTTAGACATTCAATAGTACAAAGTAATTGTAGCTAGCCTATAGGCATATTAATTGACGCGTCTACGATTATCTTAAGGCTGCAGTCTAGCAAAATTGCGTTTTCAACAAGTTATTTGACAATTTTTTCCCGGCTAATGAAATGATAAACTGAATTTTTTTTTCTTGTTTATCAATTAGTGTTATATACGCAATGCGCGTGAATTTTTTCACATTTATAAAGTTACTTTATGTTACCTTAATCAGGCCTTCAAGATAAGTCTCTTTCCCCCAAAGACATTTCGAGCTAAGTTTGTGCACTCACTACGTTGCAACCGATTACAATTTACACAATCTGATCAGCGCATTATTATCCTTATATAGTCGTTATTAAAAACTGCTGAATACAATTGCCGAAAAACTTATGATTTTCTTAATTAGAACGTTATAAATTCATTAAATTTCCCATTTTTTGCCTTACAAAATCTATTGATAAATACTGCTAAAAGTTATTTTTTCCATTAATTTATTCGTGTTGGTTGAAGACCAATGAGTATTAATCCTTTAAAAAAATTTTTTTTTGAATTTTGATAATTCTTTAAATATTAAAAAAATATTTAAAATAATTAGGAAAAATCCTAGCGAATTTCTTTAGTCGCGCTCCTTGGGCCGGAGCGTTCTGACGTGTGCTCTACGCTCGATTTTCCTTCATACCAAAGTGAAAGTTGCTCTACTTCATTAAATTTAATATTTTTGTTAATTGATTATTTTTATCTTAGTTTTGTGCAAATATTCGTATTTTTAAACATTTGATTTCGATATAGAAAATAAACGAAAAAAATACGCGTGTAACTACTAGAAAAAAAATTATCTTCGAACATAAAGTTAATGAAACCAAATAGATTGCAAAGGTGATTGGCAACAATTTCTTTATTTTACGGGGTGTCAGTAAAGGGATGTATATTTCTTTAAAACTAAAGTAAGCTCATAAATTTTCTTATAATATAATTTTTTTGAAGTTCCAAAAATGTTTATTTTTCGTTTGAGAAATACGAAATATAATATAAACTTGTATTGAGAACTTGAACTTCCCAAGTTCATCCGGGGAAATCCCCATACGGGGAAAATGATTTGTTTACTCCAAAATTGATCTTAGGTGTTTTAATTTTTTCTTCTAGTCATTTTCAACGTAGCGGCATGTTGTTTGATTATTAATTTTGTAACTTAAATACAGGATGTTGGTTTTATATTCTGATCTTACAGACGCGCTGACAAACTTAGTCCGCCATTTCTAGTTTAGTCTACCAACTCTAAGTACCAATATTAAAACGAATGGATTATCATCACATCATCAAAACTCAGATGTAATGGAAGATCACAATAACATATAAAATTCAGTGGGTGTTGAGAACTAAACAAACAGAAGTAACAGAGACGCGAAGAATAAAAAAAGAGGACGAAAACGATAATTCGTTGATGCTTTCCCTTTTCGACGTATTGTTAGGGTACATCACCAATCTGCAAAAAACAAAACTGATGATTCCCAATTGCTGATTAAAAATGAAAAACAAATAATCGACAACAGTGGTGAAAATTTGCTGATCACAATGAAACATCCTTCAGTGGTAGCAGATTTACTCATTTCAAATGTATCGGTGAACAGCGTAAAGGAGAGGAGGACAGGAAAACATTATGAATGTGGATGGTGGATTGTATACAGGCAGTAATCGATAAGTATGTGCAGGCGATTATGACGTTATTATTGCAGGTATCAAAAAACTTAAAACTGATATCGAAATTACTTTACCTAATGAGCAAAATGACAATAATAACTTTTTAAAAGTATAACGAGAAATATCTAAAAAATTTACTTTATACATTCCCATATCAAAAAGGGAAAATGGAACTAGTAGAAGTTAAATGCCTAATTCCGGCAAAAGACATGAATGCGGAAGATGCGGTTAAAAAAAAATTAATATTTGAAATACAATGCAAAAAATAACACTTTTGTCATAGATAAGAATCATGACTATTTTTTCTAAATTCAGGGACAACTAAACGTTGCAGAAGCAGAAGTCTGCTTATTTGCTGTTTGGACTGGAGTGAATAATTCGTTAAAAATAGAATATATAAAAAAGTATGTAACGTTTAGGCAAAATAAAATGATGGACCATTATCAAGATTTTACATAAATTGCCTACTGTCAGAATTGATTGATTCGAGACTTCAGCATTCGATGCCCATCAAGGACCCATCCTATATCATTCAAGCGATTGAAAAAAAAGAGATAAATCCAGTGCAACCGATAAAGCATCAGAATGCTAGCAAAAGATTTATTAGGTTTATCAATATAAATCTATATATTACACATAATATAATAAATCTGTAGAAGACGCATAGACTGACATCCGCGCGGACGGAGTCGCGGGCGGAAGCTAGTCAGAAATAAATATCTTTTGTTTTCATTTAACACAAACATTACATTTTTTTTATTATATACAAAATTTGTTTATCCGTTTTATTAGTTAAACTGAACAACTTTCACTAAGAAACTTAGGTCGAAAAAATGTATAGAGTTCTGCATTTTGTATGGAAAGCTTATTTTTTTTTATATTTCGTCCAAATTTCTTTGTAAAAGTTGATCAGTTATATAAACATGAAGTTGAAGATATCAATAGAAAGTATTCGCAAATTTTGTGTACTGATAAAAAAAAATCACCCGGTGTAATTTTCACGAAAATTGTTTCAAATTGTCATTTTTGGTACTTATTACGAATATTAAATTATGCATACGAATGATTTAATTTTTAAAAATTAAGTGGAGCAACTTTCCCTTAGTACATTTGTATTATTTACATATAGGATGACAGGATGCATTTGTTTGCACTACTAGACCAAGCCCTTAAGATCGTAGCGCGGCGCTACACTCACTGCTACGGCGCTACAATTCTTAACGTAACATTATTTCTTTCACATTATTTTTTATATGTTATTACTTATTATACCTACTGTCTTTATTTTTATGTTATACACTTTTGTATTATATTTTCTACGTTGTTACCTCTCAAGAAAACATTGTCGTTATAATATTGTAAGCCAATTAAAGTAGATATTATAAACTATTATGTTTTCACTATTTTTTATTTATTTGATGAATCAGATAGCATAGTTTTATGAATATACGGTATATCTACGATGAGAAATGTGAAATGAATGTTATGAGCATTAATAAAAATGAGTCACCAATTCCTGGGCTCTCAAACTCGGAGATATTATGATTAAAAAAATATTCTGATTCTGTATTCCTGAGTCCTGACTGCTTTTACTTTTCCATGAAAAACTTACCTGACCCTTGTTATATCTTCATTCAACAATTAATTTCTAAATGAACAAGTTTCGTATCTAAGTACATAGTTGTTAAACTCTTGAGAGATATAGGTAGCTATATCAATAAAACTCAAAAATAATGCTGTAAGAACCTTTATTTTCACGACATAATGCCGTGAAAATAATAATAGTAATTATAGGTTGAAAATAAAAATAGTAATTATAGGTTATAATAGTTACTAAGTAGGTAATAATATTTATTCGTCCTAAAAATTTCTGCTTGTTTTCAGAATAAAATTTGTTAAAATCTGTACCTAGTATTCATGAAAGAAACAAATACATTTGCTAGGTAAAGTGTGTGTAATAATAAAATAAATAAACTTTAAATTTATCTAAATGTGTGACGTCATTATTTTTCTTTTCTTATTAACAGATGTTTACACGATGTCTATGAAATAAACAAAATGTCATCGCGATAACAAGCCGGTGTTGATAAATGTGACAGCCTGTTAGAGATTTAGCCCTCAATCATTGAATTAAGCCGCGAAGGGTTAAATCCCCTTCAAAAGATAGGGATGTTAGCAATGAACTGTCGATATCGATAATACTTTTTGATCTGCATGCATTGGAATCGCTACAATTATATTGACTTTATTTTAACAATATGAATATTTTCAATTAAAAATTGTTTAATGTTAGAATTGGTGTACAAATCACGTTTTTTTTTTCTTATTTATTTACAAATAATTTAACTCATACCTAATGAACTAAACTACTTAAATGATGATAATGACTATAAAAAATATCCTAAACATTCACCAAAAGACTTCATCGAACCGTCTCATCTAAACCCGGTGAAAAAATATAATTACTTTATCGCGATATCACATCACTACTCAAGTGGCGATGTTTAAAACAACATAATGAACAGTAGTGTCGTCACGCTGCGATTTTATAGACCCAATATTTTGGTTGAACCCCACTGTTTGGGTATCAATTTTGAATCTGTGACAGTCTTCGACTGGATAATGGACGGGAAAATTGTGGATACTTATGAGTTATGATTGTATTAATGCTTTAAAAAATTTATTTAATCTAGGCTCAGTTGTTATGGCACTTAATTATAGTTAAATGAATAAAATTGTTGGTAATAATAGGTAACTGTATTTTTCTCCTTGTGATCTATATAAAAATGTGGTTTATATCATTCCTTCCATTATTATTTAAACCATGAAAAATAACTTGAATGTACGCGACCTGTTCAATAATAAAGAAAAATTAATCAATGCTTTACCTTTTCAAAAAAAAAACACAATATACCTAACGACGTCTCACAAAAGCTAAAAAGCAAATCGCATAACTCACCCTTGAATAAAATTGATACGAGATCATACCAATTAAAAAGGAACATATTGTAAAAACCAAATACTTTTTCATTGAAATGTAAACGTTGGAAATCCCCAATTAATTGGTAACTCATAGAGAAAACGATTACGGGCTCAAATTGTTGGAAGAAAAATATAAAAATTCAAGTTGTATAATCACTCTAATTCACTTGTAATAAGGGTGCTTTCTGAGCTGTAGGATTGCATTAGGGGTGACAGCAATTAGTGGTCGATGCTCAATGCAGGTATTATAATCTATGAGCTTTGCCGGTGGTTATCGGCACGTGTTTATTTTTTTCCTTTATTAGTTCTTAAAATTAATTTGATAGTATTTTTAATGGGCAACGTTTTTAGAATATAATAGGCAATCATTTATTATAATACTACAACTTATTCTTTATTAAATAAATTCTTGTAGTCTTGTCAAACAATACCGACTGTGGAGTGTGGGCATATTGTATTTTTTGAGGATTTCTAGATCATTGTTGCAGTTTACAAGAAACTACTTATTTTTTGACTATTGACCTTTTTTTTCCACTTTTTCGCCTTAAAATAAGCATATATGTATAACCTAAATGCAGAAGAAAACGGTTTATATAAATTATTAGATATATTTAAAAAGTGCAGATTTCTTTTTCCTAGAAGCAGTAAGCCAGCAGTAAGTAAATGAAAAAAGGGTATTTCATACAAATATAATACTTCTATATTAGTTATTATAATAAAGCAGTCTTCGAAGAAGTTATATTTTAACACATGGTACTTCACTAATGTAAAATCATATAACATAGATAAATGTAAAATCATTTATCTCATGTTCATAAAATTAAAAAATTACATATTCACAACGTCTTTAAAATATAAACATCAACGACTATTTACTTACGCTCTTATAAGGATGAAGAATGAATAAATTGAATGCAAATAAACAATGTATTTAGGCAGTCGTTCCCGACGTAGTCAGACATAACTAAAAGTGCGAAGGCTCTCCATCCAGCCTCTACTTAATTGAATATCGTACCACTACCATTGCAACTCGAAAGCGACTCGTTTAGTATTTTGTATTGCACTTTATATGTTTTTTGATATTACATTCATAATAATCGTTCAAAAATATTTTATGATTTTTCGATAGCCGATTCTACACCTACGTTGTAACTGCAGGGCATAGAAAAATGTCATTTAAGTATTTACATAATATATTGGTTCAAAAAGTTATAAGGCATATTGTAACAAGTTAAAACAAAACTATCAAAACGTATTTTTATAGATTTAGTAACGTTGGATACGTTACTAAATCTATAAAAATTAAAACTACGCAACGGATTTTGATGTTTTTTTTAATAGATAGAGAGATTCAAGAGGAATATTTTAGTATATAATTTATTAAGTTTTAGACAAAGCAGGTTAGTAGTATCTAATACAAAAATAATATTGTACTAGAACTATAGGTGGTACTAGTGAAAATATCGTGAGCAATGGTAGTGGAACAACGCGGGCAGCGACGCGGAAAGTTAAAACGAAGCCCCTCCCCCCACCCCCCAGACAATACCGCTGAAAATGTGCCGGAATTAATTAACAAACGTACCGCTACATTGTTCTTTACATATGTATAGTGGAGTATGTATATTGTAGAATTTAGATATGGGAAGTAACTGGTTTTTACTGGTTTGTAGATAGTTCTTTATATGATTTTATTGTACCTTTGTTATTGCAATATATTGTTTTTATAAATTTTAAAGGGACGACGACGACGTTATATACGATGTTATAGGTAATAATATATACCTACGTAGGTATGTTAAATACGGCCTTAGGTATACTTACGATTAAACGTTCAGGAATAACACCTTCACACCTCTCTGTACCATGTTTTTGGCAAATAAATGTTATTTATTTATTTATAATTATTTCACCAGAAAGGGCAGAAATCTTGACATTCGAAATAGGTTTACGAATTGCACCATATTCAATTATACATATATAGTTTATTATTTTTAAAATAAAATAATATACCTATTGCATATCAGGGACTAGCAGTACGTATCCCAGGACCGCTCGGATTTACCCGGGATAAAAAATATAGGCCCTGTTACTCGGCATATTTTTTTAAATCGAATCACTAGTAAATAAGTATTTCTAGACTCTACTCTTTACAAATTATAATAATAAGTAGATATGCCTACTAGATGAGCATTTTTCTTTTGACTGTTTTGAAAGAATATTAAGGTACTGAGATGTTTATTGTATATTATTAATTTTAAATTATGTTAATAACTAATACCTATGATAGTAGGTACATATTAGAAAAACATTTAACTTATTGCATATAACTACCTTTAATGTAGGTAAACCAAATTGTAGCACGTTCCTGTGTATAAAAATAAGTATTTTATTAGAAATTAACCTTCAAATAATATAAATCTCAAACATTCACGTTACTTTCTTAGCTTATATTTCCGAAGCTCAAATCGCTTGTAATTACTCGCAACTCGTGTACTTAAGTGGAAATCCTCTGAACCGACAAATACCATTACTCACTTGCCGTAAACCGATTACCGACGATACAATATACCCAGCTATTGTACAAACATGTTACCAATCGGAATATTTACATACATCGCAATTTTTCTTTATACTTACCTACATTTGCCATCGGATTACAATGATTCACTTTATTGCACGCCTCATAAGCGAAGCGTTGAGGTGGGTACTACTGTCGCTTCGCGCAAAACATCTGATTTTTCAAACTTAAAATGTCTTTATGTATCATACATTGCACTTGTAAGATAATACATACACACACATATTAAGAAAAAACACTATTTTTAACGTTCATGATATTTTTGATGTCATTTTTGTTATTTAAACTAGTTAAAAAACAGTTTAAAAAAGTTCTGTCTTGGACGTCCGTGTGTCTGTATGTGCGGATCCTTTTTCTTGTTAACACGATAGCGACCGAAATACTTTACTAATCGAGTCTTTTTTTTTCTCTTACGCTTGAGTATGCTCAGGAATAGAACCCTTTCATTTTTCAGGGTCTGATTCGATGTGGTTTAATTGTTATTAAATAAACAAAAATAATAATTAA